>JAQZBX010065839.1:0-16225 GCA_029593785.1 Cabassous unicinctus
CAGGTTGAGAGAAAAGAAAAATAGACAATAGACCAAAGGCACATGAAGAAATAAAGATTTCTAGTGAGTGTAATGACATAGGTAAATATAAATGTCCATTTACCTGTATTTTTTTGTTTGTAACTCTACTTTTTATTTCATACAAGATCTAAAGGCAAATTCATAAAATGTAATGATAAATCAGTGGTTTTGGACTCATAATGTACATGCATGTATTTTGTGACAAGAACTACATACAGGTGGGGGACAGAGGGGTTTGGAACATAATGTATGTATACTACTGAAGTTAAGTTTGTATCAAAGCAAATGAGTTTGTTGTAGATATAGGATGTTAAATGTAAGCCTTATGGTAAATACAGAGAAAATATCAGAATATGCAAGCTCATAAAGACAGAAATTGGAGAATAGATTGCAGTGGCAGGGGTCAGGGGGAATAGATAGCAAATGCATAATGGCTATAGGGTTTCTGTTTGGGGAGAAGGGAAAGTTTTAGTAATGGAAGGTGTTGAGGGTACTGCAATATTGCAAATGTGATATTGGAATATAGACTGTAAGATTTATACCAATGTTCAATTTCTTAAACTGCATAAGTGTACTTAAGGTGGTTACATAAGTGATTATCCTTGTTCTTAGGAAATGTACATGGTGGTATTACGTGTTCAAGGAGCATGCTATATATACAGCCTACACCCAAGTATTCACAAAATGGTTTGATAATTAGGCAGACAGACAGACTGATGAGAGAGAAAGAGAGGGAGAGAGGGAGAGAGATAATGAATGATATGGCAAAGGTGCCAAAATGTCAAAATTGGTAGATCTGGGTATCTGGGAGAAAGAATTAGGGTTCTATTGGAGTTCTGTGTATGGGGTTTATATTATTTTTATAACTGTCCTGTAAGTTTTAAAATATTTCAAAATAAAAAGCAAAAAACAAAACAAAACAAAAAATAACAGTAAGGAAGTGTAGCGATCTGGACTCTGGTATATACCCTTACTTCTAAAATTAAAGAGTGAAAAAAAATTAGTGTCTCCAGCTATCTCATACATTTGGAAACTAGTAGGGGATATTATTTGCATTTTAGAACATCAAAATTCTCTTCTTTAATGGGTTTCAAAGGACATATTCCCACATAGTTATAGTAAAACTCTGTATTTATCTAATGGTTTTTGAGAGTCTCCTCATAATATCTTATTATCTCTTAAAAAATGTACATGAGATCAGTAAGAAAGAAGGCCATTATCTCCATTTCATAAATGATTCCATCAAGATGATCAGCTCCAATAATTAGTGGAAGACTCTAAGCAAGTTTATAATGATTACTAGGCATCTTACCATACTTCCCATGCTCTCCATATATATTTAACACACATATATATTTAACATATTTAACATATTTATTTCTCTAATATTTTCATAATAACCTTTAAAGAAAAGTAATCAAAAATTAATTTAAAATACACTTCACCCTTATCTTCTCAAATTCAAACTCCATGCCAATAGATAACTATATAAAATTAATTCTTCTTTATATGACATCTTTTCCATGGAACTCAGCAAATTTAAAAAGCTAAGAATTTTCTTTAACTGGAAAGAAAGCCCAGTATCTCCATTGCTTCAAATATTAATTACTAGCAAGTTATTCCAATGGGAAATACCCCAGGGTCATCTGAAATTGGAATGGTCTCTAGTTTTCCAGGATTCCAGAATCAAGACTTAACTAAGGGCTAACACACCTTTTAAGAGAGATAGCATAACATTTAAAAGATATATGTGTCAAATGTCCATTGGGATGATATTATCTTAAAATCTTTGTCCTCTGTCCTGTCATCTCCTCTAAAAAGAGAAAGAAGACCTAATTAATTGAAGAGACTTAAACTACAGTAAGTTTGGGCAGCTAAACTTACCACCCACTTCCTATTTGGAAATTTTGTGACTTTACAAAGGCCATTATACTCTTAAGTCAAATTATCAGAAACTTAGGTATATCTGGCATGATGACATTAACACTTGGGAAATATTTGGGAGTAGAGGAAGGGTACTGCCAAACATCTAATATAAAATCCTATAGGCAGTCATATAATCTTCATGCATGTGAAAACCAGACTTTATTAAGAAGGAAAAATAAAAAATTATTTATCATTACAGATTAGTGGAGTGAGTGTGAGTGATCTGAAGGGTCACTTCCATTTAGTGCCTTTTAAGAATTCCTGTGCTGGTTCAACAAGAAAAGTCCCTGAAGGCAGTTTAACCACACTAGTGTTAAGAATACTAATTTTTATAAATACACTAGAATTTGAGATCAGGCCTCAAAAAATCCCAAACTGGGAGGGAATTCTTAATATATCATCTGTGAAAGGAATAGCCAAACAGTGCGCTTTCTAGTTACTGCAGACTATTTTCTCATTTAGAGCCCCCTCCTCCCACACAAATGTGCATAGCCATATATTTACTTATAAGATTTTGGAAAAATATTTTTTAGGAAAAATAAGAATGTAATATTTTACTTGGAACTGTTTTGTCAACGTGCAAGATTTTTTGCTCTCTCTCTCATCTCTGTATGTGTATGTGTATATATACAAACTGTGTGTGCATGTGTGTGTGCATATATGTATGTGTGTGTAAATATCTATATATCTCAAACTCATTTTGGTTCATGTGGCTACTTTAATCAAAAGAAAATCATAAGAGTTGTACCCTAAACCTTCTAGAGTAATTAAACTTAGAAATGTACACTTCATCTGATGAAAAAATAATTTTTATCCTAAAAATTAAGTTTAATATATTTGATATGCTCAGGCCAGACTGAACATTAATTTTTATTATTCAAGTTTGTGGAATAACTGTGGCTAGAATTGGGTTTAATGTACTTATGGCAAGTGAATTGCATCAGGAATTATTTAAAACAAAGAATAAAAGTAGAAGGAAGAAAAGCAATAAGGACAGTCTTTAATTTTCTTTTTCTTTTTCTTTTTACAATCATGTGCTTTACAAAGAAGAATCCTTAAATTAATGGGCCATAAGAGATTTTTCTAGGCTCAAGTAGGTTGATTGAATAATCAAATTCCACAGCTTAATGGAAATAATAAACCTCCTAAAGCCCAACCTTACAAAAAAAAAAAAAAACACTTGAGTTTTATTGGAGAAAATTTTATATCCATGCTTAATGAGATGGCAAGCATGCATGAATAATTATTTTTACTTACTATTCTCATTAAAGAAAAAATGAGTTATCATTCTTTTAGTCAGAAGTAAAAATTCTTCCTCTAACATACCATTAACTTGAGTTATAATTTAAATTATTTCTTGAAATTATAGACAGAATAGGCAATTCTAATCAAACAAAAGGGAGTTGCTTTTCCTTTAATCAAACAGTATCTTAATTTTTCTACAAGGGAGCCAAAAATATCCTGATAGGAGGAGCAACATTTGGGTGCCCTATTATTCTTCACTTTGACAATCATTCTCAGATATGAAGGACCTGACTTTAAATATAGGAAATATATTTTTTTTTCTTACCTACACCAAAGGACTTAAAGTCATATAAAACCACAATGGTGAAGAAAACTCATAGACATTAAAATTTAGTGGCTAGGAAAGTAATAGGTTTGGGTTTTCTTGATATTAGTAATTAGTAACATCCTTTTGAGATCCTATAAGTGACCACCATATCACTGTTTTCAAAATGTGCTGTGATACATCTGCTTCCAGGAATATTGAGCAGATTTGTTTTTTTCTATTTCTCCCACTAAGTACAACTAAAAATTCTGTACAGTATCTACAAAACAAAGAAACATAAAAAGGCTCTGAAAGGTGGGGAGGAGACAGACCATCTAGGAACCATGGGACCTGAGGGATAACATAGGGATGAGGCCCCTGGATTTTCTTTTTGCTGCGTATACCCCCAGACTTGGAGCTGCAGAATCCAGGAACAAAGGAATGCCAATGGGTGCAGACAAAGATGCACAAACAAAATTCTGCTCTCTGTAGCCAAGAAACCTGGACATCTAAGCAGAAAACTTTTAGACAATAGCTGGTCTATTCCAGCTAAACACCTGAGAAAAAACTGTGGCTCTCTACATACCCACATTAGCAAAGGCTGAGTCGGGAGGCTAGACTTGCAACCTTGAGAGGCTGTGACATGGTGCCCTAACATTCCCACCAGAGTAGTGTCAGAGAGGGCCAAGTAGGGAGCCAAGATTTTCATATCTGCCAGCCAGTAAGGAAGTGTCAGTGAAAACACATGGGAGCCAGCACTTCCACCCAACCAGTAGAAACAAGGAGTCCTTCCCCTTGGGTGTGAATGGAGGCCAAGTGGGGAACCTGGGCCTCTACCTCTGCCTGGCAATAAGATGTCTCCCACCCCTACCTTTTAAAGGAAAGTAGGAATGGCTATATTATCAGATAAAGTAGAAAATTACCAGAGAGAGGAAGGGGCATTATATAATGAAAAATGGGTCAATCCACCAAGATGGCAAGGCAAATGACAGAGCTACAAAGTATGCAGAGGAAGTATGTGAAAGACTGTATATTCAGGGTTGTCCTCATTGGTGTAGTAGAAGAATGGGATACTGGACTGGGAGTTCAGAAACCTTGATTCTTATAAAAAGTCTGTTATTAAATAACTATGTGACCTTGGGTAATTCGTCTGATCTCCTTGAGCCTCAAGTTTTCTATTTTTTTTTTTTTTTTTAACAAAAAGTAGGTGTTAGATAATCCCCAAGTTTCCTTCTACCTTAAAATTCCATCTCTTGGGAAACGGATGTGGCTCAAGCAATTGGGCTCCCATCTACCACATAGGAGGTACAGGGTTTGATTCCTGGGGCCTCCTGATGAAAGGCAAGCTGGCCTGTGTGGTGAGCTGGCCTGAGCAGACAGCTGGCCCATGTGGAGAGCTGGCCCATGCAGAGTGCTGGCCGGCGCAGAAGTGCTGGCCCGTGCAGAAGTGCTGGCCCATGCAGAGAGCTGGCACAGCAAGATGACACAACAAAAAGAGACAAAGAGGAGAGACAATAAGAGATGCAGCAGACCGGGGAGCTGAGGTGACACAAGAGATTGAGCGCCTCTCTCCCACTCCAGAAGGTCCCAGGATTGGTTCCTGGTGCCACCTAAAGAGAAGACAAGCAGACACAGAAGAACACACAGAAAGCAGACAGCTAGTGCAAAAACAATGGGTGGCGGGGGCGGGGGAGAGAAATAAATAAATAAATAAATAAATCTTTAAAAAAAAATTCCATCTCTCTCTGAGATCATATAAATTAGTGTGTTATGGAAATAGCTAATTTTCAGAACAAGTGCAAACATTTATAATGATACTAAATAAAATAGATTCTGTTTCAAAAGATCATGAAATGGTTAATATTATTACATAGATGAAGATTAAGAAGTCACAGGCAACAAACTTTAAAACAAACCATATTGTAAACGTCTTCTTACTCTGAGGATAGCGTACACTTAAAAAATATCCAGACTATATACTAAATTGTACTCCTAACCTAAGCCTAACCCCTAAATTCACAAATGTATATGTAAATTGTATACATAACAGTGACCATGGATGAGAGTCTATAGAACCCATTTCCACTTTAGGCCAACATTTCTCTGCACTTGGATCTTGAATCATATTTTAATACAAAGAACCAAAATGTCTAATTGGGACAATATGTGAAAATACTTAGCATATTTACTATATATAGTATTATACAATAAAAATATATATAATAGTATTGGAAAATATGACTCTAAAAAGAATCATCCCTCCTTTTATACCAGTGAAGAAAATAAGGATAAAGAGTTTCACTTATACAGTGAATAGAAGTAGATTTTTTAAACCATGTTTTAGTATTTTGCTCCAGATATTAAATGCATATATAGTCATAGCACAAGATAAGAGAATTCAGGTCTGATATTTAATTAGGTCTTTATTGAAGCTACTATGAACACAGCCAAATCATCACGTAGATTGGCCATTAATTTGCAGGATTACTTCAATTTGACAGCATCAATTTCCCTATATTCAAAATAAATAAAGGAAGCTAGCCAGCATTTAAAGAATAAAATAAAGATTTTTATAAGCTTTGTAATTGTTGAGCTGTCAGTTAAGCAACAAGTAAGCATTTTTAGAGCAGTTATCAAACCTAAAGTTTCTCTTGTTTTAACCTGCTATAACCAAAATAAAATAAAATAAAATGTAGTTATTATTTTCCTAAATAAAGAGGTGGGAAAAATAAAGCAGAGAAAAATTAATGGATGTTTTCAAGGCATTATAGTATGTATATTGATTTTCATGGGGTATTAGAACAGATGAACATTTCTTTCATGAGAGAGTAGTTTCATTAAATCTGAAAAGTGCACTGTAGGATATTGACAGGTGCCCAATGGGAAAGTCCATTAACAAGAGTTTATTGACCACTTAACCCCGCAGGGCATTGTACTAAACATGATGAGACCTCACAAGAGAAATGGAAGGCATGGCCTTTAACCTTATGGAAATTAAAACAAAACTTGGTGCATCCTAACTATTTTAGAATTTATGATAATCTGTCATTTTAGATACCTGGTGAAGCATTCTTATTTCCTTCACTAAGTCAAGACATAAATATATTGTATTAGTCAGTCAAAGGGGTGCTGATGCAAAATACTAGAAATCTGTTGGCTTTTATAAAGGGTATTTATTTGGGGTAGAATGTTACAGTTACCAGGCCATAAAGCAAAAGTTACTTCCCTCACCAAAGTCTGTTGCCATGTGTTGGAGCAAGATGACTGCTAATGTCTGCCAGAGTTTAGGCTTCCTGGGTTCCTCTCTTCCTGGGGCTCAGTTCCTCTGTTTCCTCCACAAGGTCAGCTGTAGACTATCAGGTGAACGGCTCTGTCTGTCTCCCCGGGGCTTCTGCAGTATCCAAGGAGCTGTCTCTATTCCTCTGTGTTCTTCTCCTGTGTGTTCACTTCCCTGGCTCCAGCTCAAAACTCAGCATCAAAACTTCAACTCTGTCTTTTGCCATGTCTTTTACCTGTGAGTCCCCACCCACCAAGGTGCAGGGACTCAACACCCTACTGACATGGCCCAATAGAAGTCCTAATCATAATCTAATCAATTAAAAGTGATACCTCTGATAGGCAGTTTACAAACAAAATCCAATATCTATTTTAAGAATTCTTTAAGAATGCCAAACTGCTACATATATACCTAGCTATTCTCAGCGATAATCTTAAAGATTTCTTTTATTTGCAGTGTATTTTTGTACTCATGTTTTAGTATTTTGCTTTCAGATATTAAACACATATTAAATGATGAAAGTCTTTTCTCAAATTCAAATGACAAGGTTTATTCAGATGGTAAGAGTTAAAAACCCCCAGTACTGGAAGCAGGTTGCTCACGGCAAAATGTCATTTTTACCACTTTAAACAAGTGGCCTGGGAGGGTTTATCATCATTTCTTGGTCTCAGGTCTCAGTTTTCTCCTTTGTTAAACAGAGATCTTAATAGTCTAACATCATAACATAACTGTGTAAATTAAATTATAATATATTTCAGTGCGTGTCACACTTCCTGGAACATTATAGTTGCATAGTAAACTTTAGCTATTGATATTAGCATTGTTATTAATAACACAATTACTAGTCCAAAAATTCATGAAAATATATGAAAGAGCATTTATATTTCGGTGTTGACTCCATGGTATTGTTGAAATATGGCAATAAGCAGCATTAAAAAAATAACTGAAATGAGCAGAAAGATTATTCCTAACCACTCCCTCTCAACTATTTCTTAATATACTTTAACCAGTTTTTCAGAATAAAAAGATTACTTTTAGGGCACTGGATTTATTTGCCTAGATGAATGGCAACACACATATATTTATTTCACATCCAGTGTGAAGACTGTATCATCAAGAGACTCAGTGAAGAAAAATCTCATAGTTTATAGCAATTGATAAATTTTAGAGGCCCTTTTAACTCCATGAGAAAGTTCACTACCAGCACATCCATCCTTTAACTTATTTATAAATTTGCTAGGAAATCTGTCCTTTTACTGAAAGAAAACTTTATTTTACTTTTGCCTAGAAGATAGAGTTCCTTGAAGGTCTACACTCAAACAACCATTTTACAAGCAACCACTAGGATCCCCAAATCTAATACCAAGTTCATATTAAACCTAAATTTTCCATAGTTCCTCCCTTTTAATTGCATTACTTTTATTGAAAAACGATCTTTCTTCCTCTCAATTTTACATAGCAATAGTTGTTAGTTTTAAGGTTTATGTACATTCCAAGGAAATTAATTAACTTTGTTTTTGTCTTACATTGTTGTTAGCACTTAAAATTACTTTAGCTATTACTAGACATCTAGTAACGTCTATACAGGTATTGTAGGCTCTCTCCATAAGGAATGTTTTCCATCTCTTCTCTCATGATTCTTACTTTTTAATGAATCTTACCCTCCTGGGGAGCAATACTGTAAAATGATAAAGAAATAGTGAGGCAGACTTGCTAGGATTGAAACCCTGCTATATCACTTATTAGCTGAATGTCGTGCTCCAAGCTACTGAACCGCTCTAAGACTTGGTTACAGCTCCTATAAAGTAGTGTTCTCAGGAGGATTCAAAAAATACAGTGTAAATAAAGCACTTAGAGTGCCTACCAGTTGGAATGCAATTGATAAACACTAGCTATAACATATCACGCTTGCCAGATAGGACAGAATAGTAGCTTTTATTGTGGAATTCATGCATCCCTAAGATGGTCTGTCAATCTATAGAGACTGTTAGCAAAACTTCATGTACATGTCCAGATATGCATGTTTTCCTGGTGGAATTTTCAGGTATTTTTATGAAATCCTCTAAGGGATTTATAACCCAATACAAAAAAAAAAAAAAAGGAATTCATAACCTAATACAAAAAGATATGGACCACCAGTTTGGAGACACTACATATACACACTGCTAAGCATTGATTTACTTTTTAAAGTGTGCCTCTATTTAACAAATACTAACCTGGTGCCTCTCTTACACCAAATAATGTTCTAGAACCCAGAGACTGAGAAATAAACACAGTATAAAAGTTTTCTGCTGCCTTCCTAAATTTTCATTCTACTGCAATAGACAGAGACTAAACAAATAATTAGATTAAATAATAGCTCATAGCATAATTTCAGATAGTTGCCATAAAGAAAGTTAAACAAGATAATTGGATAAGAATGATTGGTGGGAGCATATTCAATAGGTATTTTTGTAAATTCTTGCTGAGAAAGTGATGTTTCAGCAGTCCTAAAATGACATGAAGCAGTCTGCCATGAGAAGAAAGAGAAAAGAACATTCCAGAAAGGGGCATCAGCAAGCACCAAAGGACAAGCTTGACATGCTTGAGAAAATGAAACCATTTATTAAAATGATAATAAAGTAAAATTTTAAATTGTTTTAGGCTAATTAAAGCAACATTATATGCTTATTGTATGAAAATGTGAAACACACTGAAAATTATAAAAATATAAAATTTCATGCACACTGTTTTAAAATTTTGTCTATTTTGGTATATTTTCTCCTAGAAGTTTTAGATATATTTGTAAAAAATGGAAAGGTATATAAGATCCTGCCCTGCGCAATTCTGTCCTGCCCTTTTTCACTTAATTTATTGTGAGAAGCAGCTACTTGGGTCATTAAAATTATTCATAAACCTAATTCCTAAGGGCTGCATATTATTCTGTGATACAAAAGTATTATTTTTTAAGTAATCAATTGCCATGTTGAACTTTTATGTTGTTTTGAAAAATTTTTTGGTCTGAAATAAATGCTGCAATGCAAATATCTTGTCATTATCTTTGTATAGCTTTTTGGATTGGATATGTGGAAGCAGAACTCATTTTGGTATTAAATGTCACAATAGCAAAGAGCCTCTCATACTCTAATTAGGCTCAATATGCATTTATTATAAAACCTTATCTTTAAAAAGTCATTTTAATCTACCATTTTGACTATATTAGATATGAGTTTATACATTAATAAGTCCCCCGGTCTTTTAAAATAATTCATCAAGACAGAAGACTGTTCTGGACTGCAGGAGAGTGGCCATTAAGAGAGAAAGAACACTTTGTGATTTAAAAGACGCCTTCAGTGAAAATGTCCTACCAGAGACTCACTGAAAATATGACTGCCAGAAGAGACTAACCAGGTTTTGGAAAAAATATATTGGTTTCTTGACAACTCAGTAACAGAAAATAATTTCAAAGAGAAGATAACATTTTGGTAATTATGGATCTATCAAAATTTGTACTTAAAGCTTTAATTTGAGCTACCTTGTTCTACACATGTTTCAGCAACTCCATCTGATCCACACACTTATTTATTGTCATTCTATCTTATCCTAAAGCTGTTAAGTTTGATGGCCTAAAAATTATTGCAAATTATTGCAAACACACCTACACATACATACATAGCACACACACTCACAGGCTCCAAGAATATTAGAATTATGCTGTTCTTCTTTTAATATTCTGTTCATCTTAGGCTTCTTATGTATGCTTCATTAAAAATATCTTCCAGGAGTTTTTCCCAAGTCTGTTGAGATTAACATATCTCACCAGTGTGGCTTTTGGGAGAAGTATAGAAATAAATCTGAATTCCACAGCCCAGTGAAAGCTGTGAAGTACAACACCGAACATCTTTTACAGACATCGGGGTATTATTTTTCTTCTTCTCATCTGTATGTTCACTGACTTGCCAACCATACTGAAGCTTATACAATGTGTATAAGTCATATCCAAGAGGAATTGCTTTTTCTTCTGAAGCCTAGAAGCCTAGGCATGATGGTTTTGACTTTTCAAACAATGCAGTGAATATTTCATAAGTTAAGAAACTTAAGTTTTAAGATGAAAAAAAAATCACAGGGGGATTGGTCCCCTATCACCTTTATTTGTCTTTTGGGTATATGTGTATGGGTTTTTATTTTATTTTATTTTTAAAACTGTACCCTCTCCAAAATTAGTCTGCATGCAAGTGTAATATGTAGAACACCCTGACAGAGAAGGCTATTTTTCAGGTGCTATTCTGTAAGGGATGCTGCTTATCTGATCTGCCCAATTTTGGTCCCAAATCCTGATTGACTGATGCTTCCAGTTAGAACATACACAATTTCTCTTTTAAAATATCTAAATGAGTTTCTAAATTTGAGCCTTAATCAGGATAAAATAAGAAAAAGCTAAGATTGACAGGGATCAAAACATATGATTGTGGTGGGATATAAACATTTAGGCTGTTTTGATTGTAAGCCCAATTATTTTGCTTTTCTTCCTTTTCTATGCAGTACTCGAAGGAAAAGGAAATATTTCCCTTCAACTGGAAAGATTTGAGATGAGCTCCTCCCAGCCGTACAAGAGAAGAAAAGTTGGCTTTGGTTGCTTATATTTGGGATCTGGGTTAATGAGCCAGTAAAGGTCTGTTGGTAAAAAGTTTTTGAGGGAGGAGGAGGGGGTAGGTCAGGGAGAGAGAAGGAAAGAGAAAGAAAGAGAAAGCATGTGCGCGCGAGAGAAAAGTGCTTAAGAGACTGATTCATGAAAGAAACTTAAAAGACAAGGAAAGGTTTTCCTCAGACTAAAAAGAGAACAGTACAGGTAGAGGGGTAGGAGAGGATGTAAAGAGTTCCTAAAATTCTGGAGTGCTCCTGGAAAAATCATTTAAGGAGGTAAAGCCTAGAAAGAAAAGGAAAACAGAAAAGGATATGGTCTGAAGATCTCGAAGCAAAATGGTTGCCTAGTAATTCTGTATCAATGACGAGCCCTGATTAGATCAAGATTCACCCCTTTTCTATTTCCAGTGCCTTTGCTAGTTGAGCCTCTCATCCTCAAAAGCAACTAACAGCTTACATATTGACCACTCAGCAAAAGTGATAACAGTCTTTTCCATAAATCTCAGCATATGCCAGCAATATTATCCCCTATTGGCACCTCATTTTTTAAAAGCCCTGGGACATATGTAAGCCTAAGAATGAATAGTGGGTCCCACACCTATACTAGAGGTGGTATGACCAAATTCAGACACTGGATGGTGATTCCCCCAACAAATAATTAATATATTCATTTTCCTAAAAAGATAAAGGTATGCATAATCCTATATATACTCACACATATAGTATTCAACACGGGTGTAAGATGGTAACTTTAAATATTTTTTTTCACTTGGGAATTGGTGAAATCCCTCAGCAGCACTGTCTAAGAAACTAACTCATGGTTCCTGGAACTGTGTAAAAAAAAAAAAAAAAAAAGTAGAAAGCTGTAAGTCTTTATCATATTCCATGCTATGCCAAACCCTATCCAGATCTACTTCAGAATGATAAATTAGATCTTTTAATACTAACTACAGTGAATTTTCAACCTCTCTGTCTAAAATACTCAGATCCATGTTAAGCACAATGTCTCATCACAGCTGCATATGGGCATTCAGTCTTGAGAGACAGACTCTTTAAAGGCCAAAGAACTCTGCTGTCATTAGTAGTTGTATTCTCTCACAATCAGGCTGTGGGCCTGGGAGAGGCACACAGGTTTAGATATTGCTAGTAGAAACATATATTCAAACAAATCTGCACCAGAGAGTCCTATGTCTCTAGCCAGATCCATACCTCCAAGGCCTTGTAAAAAGTATTTATCTGTAAAATTTCTATCCTCTAACAAATCCTCTGAAAGTAACATAATATCTTATGTTAGGGTGGCTTCTCTCTTAGTCTCACATTCTGCTATCTCTGCAATGTGGTTGATGGTTGGGATTTTATAAACCAATCTGAATGTTCAGTGGTATGAGAATATCTTCCACATACGAATACTGTATGAACAGAATTTACTAAATTTTCTTCTCACATGATCAAAAATTCAGACACTGACTTCTGCTCGACTAAGATGGTAACACAAAATACTCTAGGGAGCTGTTCCTTCACAGAATCTTTGAACAAATAGCAAAAACTGGCAGAGTCATCTCCCTCAAAATTCTGGAAAACAGGAAAGTGTTTTAGTAATTAGGTGAGTGCCGAATTAAGAAAACACTGCTTTAAAAATGATAGGAGAAGCTTGTGGTGCCCTTGTTGACCCCTTCACCAAACCCTCCTCATCATGATATGGAGCCTGACTATGATAACCCACTGTGGGTCTCTGTCCCTGTTCCAGAGGAAGAAGAGTAACCCCTCTATGCATTTTGGGATACCTGTAAGTAAGTGCCAATCTATCAGGTGGCAGCCTGAAAGCCAAAACAAGGAAACTCATTTCTGACTCACCTTCTCAGAACTTGCTCTGCAGGCAGAAGCAGGTAACATATAAAGCAGTGTAGTAAACAATAAAGACAAAGGGGGAAAGTATTATCTGCTTTAAGTCATACAGTGGAGTACCCAGGAGGGAGAGAAAGTTTATTTGATAGGGAGGAGAGAGGGCATTTGAATTACTACAAATAGGGGAATTCCTAAGGCCACAAGCAAGCACAAGGCCAGGACAAGACACAGTTTCAAAAAAGATAGAGAGGACCCTATGCTTCATATTTTCCTCAGGCTGATCTTCTTGATGGGAGGGCTAAACTCTGAAGGAGAGAACCATCCAATGCAGAGACAATTTGCAAAGACTGTGAAGGGTGTGTTTTTTGTTGGCTTGTTTATATTTGTTAAATCATGGCTGTCACAGAAATCTCTGTCATATCAATAACTGACTAAAAACTTAAGGAACTGACTAAAAACTCAGGGACTAAATTCCAGAGTTAACACTCTAAAATATTAAAATGTACACTGTGCAAGAAAAGATTACAAGACTAGCAATAAACAGGAAAGTTGCCCATCCAAGGGAACAAGATAAAAATCCAGAAACCATCAAAGAAAACAGCACTTAGGACACACTGGACAAAGACTTAGAAAAAATGATCCTCAATATGCTCAAGGAGATAAAGGAAAACACAGAGAAAGAACTAAAGGATATGAGGATATTAGGAAAACAAAGAAGAAACAATATGGGCATCTCAATAGAGAGAGAAACTTAAAAAAGGAAACAAATACTGGAATTGAAGAACACAATAACTGAAATGAAAAATTCTCTGGATGGTTTCAACAGCAGATTGGAGAGGGAAAAAGAAAGAATCAGTAAATTCAAAGAAAATACAATTTTAATACAGGCCGAGTAGCGGGAATAAAAAAGAATGGAATAAATGAACAGAGCCTAAGAAACCCAATGGGACATGATCAAGCATACCAATATTAGCATTGTGAGATTCCCAGAAGGAGAAAAGAGAAAGGGGCATAAGGAATATTCAAAGAAATAATGGTAGCAAATGTACCAAATTTTATGAAAGAAATGACTACAAATATTCAAGATACCCAACAAACCACAAACAGGATAAATTCAAAGAGAACCACACTCAGACACATAGTAGTCAAACTATCCAATACCAAGGATAAGGAGAGAATATAGAAAATAGCAAGAGAAAAGCAATGTGTTAAGTACAAGGGCCCCAATAAGATTAAGAACTGGTTTCTTATCAGAGACTATGGAGGCAAGAAAGCAGCAGCACAAACATTTTCTTTCCTTTCTTTTTTTTTGGGGGGGGGGGGCAACAATTTTAAATGCTGAAAGGAAACAATTGCCAAGCAAGAATTTTATATGTGGTGAGAAAGTCTTTCAAAAATGAAGCAGAGATTAAGATATTCCCAGAAAAACAAAAGCTGAGGTAGTTCATCACTATTAGACCTTCCTTACAAGCAATGCTAAGGGGAGTTCTTCAGACTGAAAGGAAAGGACTCGAGATGATGGATTGAAGTGGCATAAAGTAATAAAGACCTCTGGTAAAGATAACCATATAGGTAATTATAAATGCCAGTACTAATATCATATATATTTTAAATTGAAATTCCACTTTTTACTTCTTATGGGTTATGAAATGCAAATGCATGAAAGTATTGACAAATCCATGGCTTGGACATACAATGTATAAAGATATAATTTGTAACAAGTACAACAAAAAGGTGGAGGGACAAAAGGATATAGGAACAGTGTATATTTATGCTATTGAAATTAAGATGGTATAAAATCAAACTTGATTTTTATAGAGTTAGGATAGTCAATTTAAAACCCATGCTATCCAAAATGAAAATACATGAAACATATATACAGAAAGAAATGAGAAGGAAGTCAAAAAGGTCACAATACAAAAAAATAAAATAAATATGAAAGTAGGTATTAATGGAAGAATTGAGGGACACAAAAAGATATAATTTACAGAACGGTAGAAGAATGTCTTGCATTATCCATAGTTATCTTAAATGTAAATGGCACAAATTCTCCAGTCAAAAGGCAGAGACTGACAGAATGGATAAAATAATCAAAACCTAACTATATGCTGTTTACAAGAGATTCACCTTAAATTCAAAGACACAATTAGTTTGAAAGTGAAAGGATGGAAAAATATATACTATGCAAAGAATAACAAAAAGTGAGCTAAGATACTCATACTAATATGAGAAAAAAAATAGCCTTTAAGCCAAAAACTATTATGATAGACAAAGAATGTCACTACCTACTGATAAAGGGGTCAATACAACATGAATGCATAACAATTCTAAATAATCATACACCTGATAGCAGAGCCCCAAAATATATGAAGCAAATATTGACAGATTTGTAGGGATAAATTGACAGTTTTACATTAATAGTAGGAAACTTCAATATACCACTTTTAATAATAGATAGAGTATCTACACAGAAAATCAATAAGGAAATAGAATACTGGAAATTTCTCAAATTAGAAGCCTAACTTCAAAACTGGAGGAACTAGAAAATGAAGAGCAAATTAAACCAAAGTGGACAAAAGGAAAGAAACAATAAAGAGTAAAACAACATTAGATGAAAGAGCTAATTGTAAAATTAGAGAGAATCAATGAAATAAAATGTTGTTTCTTTGAAAAAGATCAATATTGGCAAACTTTTAGCTAACCTGACAAAGAAAAACAGAGGATGTAAATAAATAAAATCAGAAATATAAAGGGAGATATTCCTACCAACCTCACAAAAATTTAAAAAGTATTATAACCCCAGCAAGTTAGATAACCTAGATGAAACGGGCAAATTTCTAGAAACACACAAACTACCTTCATTGACTCGAGGAAATAGAAGACTCAACTGACCAATAACAAGTAAAAAGATTGAATCCATTAAAACAGAAAGAAAGAAAGAAAGAAAGAAAGAAAGAAAGAAAGAAAGAAAGAAAGAAAGAAAG
>JAQZBX010065840.1:0-16224 GCA_029593785.1 Cabassous unicinctus
TCCAATAAACTGTTTTGTAACTCTAGGGAATGTTTCATTTCAGTAATTTTCAACTTCATGATTTCCATTAAAGGTTTTAATTTTCTTTTGGTTTTAAAAAAAAATAGCTGTTTATTGATATTTGATATATTGATATTTGTTAATACATTTTCATCATACCTCCCTTTAAAACTTTAACCATGGTTTCTATTAGTTCTTTTTTTTATTATTTACTCCTTTTTTTTAAAGAAACTTTAGATTACATTACTGCTACATTAAAAATATAGGGTATTCCCATATGCCCCACTCCCTCCCACTCCCACACTTTCTCACATAAACAAGATCCTTCATTAATGTGGTACATTTGTTAAAATTGATGAACGTGTTTTGAAGCTTTGCCACTGACTGTGGAGTATAGTTTGCATTATAGTTTGCACTCTGTCCCACACAATTTTGTAAGTTATGACAATATATATAATGGCCTGTATCCATCATTGCAACATCATGCTTGAATATTCTAATGCCCCCATATTACACCTGTTTTCCCTCTCTCTCCCCTCAGAACCTGATTGACTGTAGATGCAATCAACCATCTAAGCAGTGAACTCACTGACAACTAAAGATCATAACCGTTCTTGTATTACAATTAGCCCAGTGCTTGATTGAACAAACAGCTAGGCAAAATTACGTGCCTAAGTTGACACATTAGGCTAATCATCACAATTCTTTATTCCTATTTATAATGTATGCTTCAATGTCTTTTCATGGGCAACATCTGGGACCCTAATAGGGCAGGCTTTGCTACCTTCTTTGTATGTGTGTGTGTGCGTGTATGTGTATGTGTGTATTTATGGATCATATTTCCTGATTATTTGCACATATCATAAATTTTTTTTATAAACTAGATTATTTGAAAATACAATGTAGTCAATGAACACAAGTTTCTTATTTTTTTGTTTGATGATGTTGATGGTTTACTTGTTTATTTAGTGAATTTACTTGACAACTTCACTGAAATCTCATTCTCTGCAGTATACTTCTCTGTATGTACTTCTCAGAGAGTGCAACCTTGGGCATGCACAATACTCTCTACTTCCCCTTACTGTGAGATAATGGTGTGTTGCCTGTCTTTAGTAGTATTGTACACACATATAGAGTTCCATGAATTGTTCATGCTTTTCTGCATTGCTTTGACAGTGTCCTAAGACATATTATTCCAAATATGATTGAATTATTAGTATTCACCTTTGATGGAATAAACTTTGAGGGCATTGTTTGAGGCTTGTTGCGACCATGGGATTTCTCTTCTTAACAATCAAATTGTTTTTATATTTTCATATAAATTCAAGTTCCACATATTTTAAGTGTGGATAACACAAAATTATCAGCCTTCTCTTCATCTTAAGCACAATTTTTATATTCTTTTTGATAGCACTCTTAGGCTTGAATTTCCTTACACTTCTAATAAAGTCATTTTCAATTCGGAGATCACAGAACACTCTGTTCTTGCTGCCTAACACTCCCCAAGGGCAGAAACAGTTTTGGGCCATGACAATTTCGTTAATAGATGCTATGATTATGTCACCAAGAGAAAAGAGAAAAAGATAAATTATAAATCTCTTAAAAGTATATTGACTGGAAATTTAAATATTTTCAATCTTATTTATAGATTCAATTAAATTCAACTAGCTTCTTTTAAAGAAAATTGACAACGCATTAATTGCATTGGCAAGTATTTTAGCAAAGATAAAAAAAATCCAAGAAGTTCCTTAAGTAGACTAATGATGATGATTTGGTTCTACTTGCATTAATTGAAATGGCTTTGCCCATAAAACTTTTGGAAAGGGATATATGGACAGAACATGTCTCTCCAAAATTTGCTAAGAGAATTGATCTTAATTTGCCAGTGAAGTCATCCTGTCCTGAATTTTGCCTTTTTGAAAGTTTTTGGTTATTGTTACAATCTGTGTACTAGTTATAGGAATTTAAGAATTTGTATTTCTACTGGAGTCAATTAGATGATTTGTATATTCGTACAAATTTTTCCATTTGTTTAGTTTCTTGTTCTTACTATACTCTTATTATCTATTTTATTACTATAAGGTCATTAGAAATATCATCATCATTTTTTATTTTAGACATTGATTTTTTAAATTATTTTCTTTGTTAGTCTAAATAAGGATTTATCAATTTTATTGATTTTTTTCAAAGAAGTGACATTTTGTTTGGTTGATGCTCTCAGATGTTTTTCTATTCTCTATTTCATTTACCTACACTCATTTTAGTTCCTTCTTTCTGTTACATTTTGATTTATTTTTCTCTGCTTTCATAGCTTGCAAATATATGATTTAGGTAATGAATTTGGTATTTTCTTCTTTAGCTCTACCACTGCTATTCACCATTGTATTAGAAGCTATAGCCATAGAATGTAAGCAAGAAATAGAGGTTAAAGGAACATATCTTGGAACGTATAATGCAAAACTATTTTTATTCATGAACATGATCTAATACAGAGAAAATCCAAAGGAATGCACTAGAAAACCACCAGAAGTAATTAAAAAATCAGCAAAGTGGCAGAATAAAAGATCAATTCTCAAAAATCAACTGCATTTCTATAAACTAGCAATCTGAAGAGGATATTAAGAAATCAATTCCATTTGTAACAGCATTAAAAAGCATAAAATATCAAGGAATAATAAAGCCAAATAAATTGCAAGATATCCAACATGATGGAATCAAAACCTTGATTTTGTTAAGATGTTAAAATTACCCAAAGTTATCTATAAATCATTATATTTCTTATTAAAATTGCAGTAGCTTTTTTTGTAGTAATGAATAAGAACATCCCCACATTCATATGGATTACAATGTTAAACAAAACATCAAAAACTATTCTGAAAAAGAAAAACAAATTTTGAAGACTCACACTTGCCAATTTCAAATTTTACTACAAATCTACAATAATCAAAAATATGTGGCCCTGGATAAATATTGACATAGACTAATGGAACAGAATTAAAAATCTAAAAATATACCTACAGGTCTATGGTCAATTTTTTTTTGTCTAGGATTTTAATTGCATGCATTGGGAAAACAATAGTCTCTTCAACAAATGGTGTGGGGATACTGGATATTCACATGTGAAAAATGAAGTTAGACCCTACATTATATCTTATGCAAGCATATAAATTCAAAATGATCCAAGAAGCTGAGTATAAGATCTAAATACAAAATTCCTAGAATATAACATAGGACAATCCTAATCACATGAATTTAGGTAAATGGATTCTTAAATATCACACCAAAACCACAAGTAATGAGGGAAACAACATATATTCCAAGTTCATCAAAGTTAAAAATTTTGCATTGCTTTATTTAAAATAACAAGCTGTATAATGCTAGAAAGTAGGTGCATACCATAGGTAAAGATTTAATAACCAGGATATATAAAAGTCTTTAAAATGTGACAAAGATCAACACAAATGCCAAATATGAAAAAGCAGTAAGCAAAAAGAGAGTAAAAAATGGGCCAAATGATGTAAAAAACCCAAATGTCCATTAAAGAATGAATAAACAAAATGTATTGACTGCATGCAATTGAATATTATTCAACCAGAAGAATGAAATTTTGAGACATGCTGCAACAGGGAAGAACCTTCAAAATATTATGCTCATTGAAATTAACAAGACACATAAGGGCAAATATTGTGTCATAGCACTTGTAAGACCAAAACAGAAAGTAAGATGGAAGTTACCATGGTTTGGGCTTGAGAGGATGAGGGAATGTACATTTGTTGGATATAGAGTTTGTGTAAATAAAATTATATAATTTTAAAGAAGGGAACACTTTCCCTCCAAAAAAACCCAGAAGAGATAAATTACATGAATTGAGATGCCAATTTTATCTATGGAGAATGGGAGGATTTTGACAAAAAAGAAATACACAAAATATGATACCTGCCAATAATTTTCCTTTTTGATATGGTTTGATGGTTCTTGGAGTGTTTTATTTTTATATGTATGGAACATTATATTTATATAAATAACATTTTTGCTAAAAGGTAAATAATGAAATGTACTAAACAGTTATACTGAACTAAAAACTGCTTTTTAAAGTTAGTATACATTCAATTGTCCCAAGTTTATATTGGATGAAAAAGAAAGCAAAGTAGAAAAGTTTAAAAAAAATACGTAAATTATCTAATGAATATTTCAGGTTTGACTTGAAATATACTGAAACAACTTAAAAAACATAGTTTTTGTAAAATAGTAATTGCTATATATTCAGTGTATCCAAATCCCTGTTTACATTATTAATCTTTTCTTGTATATTGTACACTTTTTTATTTGAACTCTTAGCTTAATAATCATAGTTATTGTAAATTCCTGAACTGATTTTTCTATCAACCTGCCTTATTGACAATTTTTCTTTCCCTCATTCTCTTTCATTTGACTGTTTTTTAATCATTTTGAATTCTTATAATTTTTAAATTGAAATAGGGATATGATGTTTAGAGTAAAATGCACTGAGTAAAAAGGTTTCTCGTGTTGTCTTAGTTTCCAGGCCACTATTACAAATACCACAGTGGGACTGCTCAACAAAAGGAATTTATTGGCTCAGGGCTTCAGTACCCTGAAGGCTTGTTACCTCTGAAAGTTAGTTGCCCTTAGGCTGGGCAGAAAACCCTGGTTTCCTTGGCTATATCATCATATGGAAATTTCTTTATCCTTTACCCTCCAGGTCCTATGACTTCCAGCATCATTCCCCAAAGTAGCTTTAACTTCATAAAACCTAATTCTATTGGACCACAGTCTAAATAAAAATATGATCAAAATATCCAATTTATATAACCACAATAATGGATTAACAGTAAAATATATTTTTTGTTTTGTTTTGTTTGCTTGTTTTCTTAATGGGTATATAATTTAATGTACCACAGTCTGCCCTCTGTGTCCTCAAAGGACATGTTTTTCCTGTATGCAACACAAAATCATTCCAGCATATATCAAAAGCATTAAGCCATTTAAGTAACAACTTTGACTCTAAATTGTCATCAAAATGAGTTTGGTTTATGCCTCAACCTGGGCCATCTTTATTGGATGGATCTGTGAAATCTGAAAAATAAGTTATTTACTTCCATAATAAAATGATGGGACAGGCATAGCATAAATAATCCCAATTCAAAGGGAGAATCTGGAAGAAAACAGGGATCAGGGGTTCCAAAGCAAATCTGAAACACAGCAGGACAAACTCCAATAGATTGCAAGTTTTGAGAGACATCTGTGCAACAATGCTCAGCCTTCCAGTCTCATGGAACAGCAGCCTCATGATTTCTAAGATTTTAGCAGTGGCCATGTCTCTCAGAACACCAAAGTTTAGGCCCCGACCTCTCCAAGCCTCAGAATGGAGACTATAGTCTGCCTTAATGCAGGGGGATAGGCGCAACAATTTCAGAGTCCTGATCTGGTTGCACTCTCCTTGAACATCCCTCCAAGTGTCAGGATGGCCTGTGCTTGTAAAGTACAGGAATGGACTTGCCCTTTCCCTAGTCCTGGGTGGGGATGCTCTTTTATCCCAATATCATCTTTTCAGTCCAGATATCTTCATGTTTCTCTCCTTGAAGTCTTTTACTTTCAATTCGACACTTTTAATTCACTTTCAATGCTTCTGGTCATATCAATTTTCTAAAATCCTTCAGTAGTGTAAATAGTTCAAGGTGGTTCAAAACATCAGCTAAAATGACTTTCCACCAGTCTTTCCTAGATAACTGTATATTTGAAGCAAAACTATGCAACCATCTCCTACAAGTCTTATGAAAATTTACCCAGGTGTGTTATGTGATGATGTAGCAATAAAAGTAAATACAATTTCTGCATGGAAGAAGAACAGTTAAAAAATTCTTACCTGTCAAAAATAATATTGACACACATAAACAATAGCAAAGTTCAAAAGCAATAATTTAAAAACCTGGAATTACACATTTAAGAGTTTTATCATTATTGATAAAATGCAAATTCAAAAATATTTTTATCTTAAACAACTAAAATGTTAACAGTGCAAAGAAGGAAATTAACATTCTCATATATTGTTAGATGACAGATAAATACATATACAATTTTGTCATTTTTGGACATAATTATATTCCTAGTTAACTAGGTTTGGCCAAACAAATTACAATAAACTGGGTTGCTTAATATCCCAGAAATTTATCAGGTGGCTTAATAAACAGAACTATATTTTTAAACATATGAAAAAACATTTTTTCATATATTGAAATGTATTTTAGTTCATATTTATTAACAACTTCTTCTGTAAAATTTATGCACTGAGGGATCATTTCTCCACAAAATTCCCACAGGGCCATTATCATGCATTAAATATGCTATAAGATGTGTTTGTTATCACATAATTGCAAATATAAGCAATACAGAATATAGCAAAATATTGTAAAACTGAAATATAAGAATCAGTTGATATTGATGAGCAGCATTTCTATACCTCTATATAATTCTACAATTCTATAATTGCTTTTAATGCTTTCATGAACCAGTTCTATCTAATCAATTAATCTTTTGATAATTGAAGTAAATTAATGTTAGCTAAATAGACGATATTTTGACCTAGAATTGCATTCTCTAGAGCTTGCTGAAGTTGGAATTTAAATGGAAACACCAACCATTGTAAAGAAAAATAGAATTATAAGACAAATAATGTGGTGTGATGAGACATGCTTATAACAAAATTGAAAAATGAAATTATATAAATTCATTTTTATAACACCTGCTAACATTAAGTTATAAGACCCAGAATGGATAGCTGATTTTTTCATTAATAACAAATGAACATAAATTAGTTAAATGTATGTAAAATTAAGAAGACCAGAAATAATACATGGATAAAAGTCATTTTGAAAACATTCCAAAGAAGAATGTTACAAGGCACACATACAATCAAGGTACATTATTAAATAAGGAAATATTTTTTTATAATTCTAGCAAGGAGTAATTCTTCACTTACAAAATTATTTTTTAAAATATAATATAAAAATATATATCTTAAATTTTGTTTCAAATATTTCAGACACAAATAGCCTTACATAAACATATGGGGCACATGCATTTATTTTGTTATTTTAGATGTACATAACATAAAATTTATTTAAGAAATATATATCAATAAAATAATAATATCCTTGGACCCATTACTGTCATATTTGAATACTTACCAGGAAACAAAATTGATAGAAATTGGGTATGCTATTCATATATAAATATGGTAGTATCTCATGGTCTCTCCCTCCTCTTCCAAGGACCATTGATTTCATATTCTGGCTACTCTGTTTCTGGCTCCTTCTCTTATTCTGTAAATTCATTATTTTATTTAGGACTCCAGTTATAGGATTAAGACACATCCTGATTGCTTTGGGCTACACCTTATCTGAAATAGCCTCATCAAATGGTACTACTTACAATGGGTTTATACCAATATGAATGGGTTAATGTTAAGAACATGTTTTATTATGTGGTGTATACAGATGCATATATATACACATACATATATATCCTTGAATACATATATATATATATATATACACATAGGAAAGGAATTAACAATTAATAATATTTTGGTTGATTTTAATTAATAAGTTAATTACTATAATTGATTGGGTAAATGTTATTAAATACTAAAAGAATATGTGTGTTTCTATTAGTTCAAAAGCAGAATATCACTTCCAGAATAAAGTGGTAAGAAGAAAATAAGAATGTATATTTGAAGTACAAACTAGAATAATATATTAAGAATTAAATGTTACCTTAAATTGAAAAACATAAGATATGAGAAATGTTTTAATAATGTTTACTTTAAAATGATGTTGCAATATTATAATACTGATATTTAGTGAGGTAAATGAAAATTCAGCATACTATCTATATTGCTGAGGATGTGCATTTTTTCTCTGTGTACTATCAAAAGTATTTGTGCTCTCTATTTTTTGCTAGCACCTGAAAATTTGGAGAGTATTCAGACAAAGAGTTTTCTGATTAATAGTTTTGTGAAATTCAAATGAGTCTCAGCCAGAATAAGTGGTTTGTTCCATTATGATTTTAATAAAAATAAGTTGAAGAAATTTGGCCATGAGTTGTCTCCAGAACAGTAATAATTTGGTTGTTGTATATTGTCTATCTCTGTTAAAATAATACAGTTCTTTATATAAGTCCATCCTCTTGTGTCTTATTCTCAATAGATACTTTTTAAGGGGATTTACCTTACCAGAACTCTCCTAAAGGCTCTAGCCACATCTTTGTTTCGAAGACTGCAGATGAGGGGCTTGAGCATGGGAGTGACAATAGTGTAGAAGACCAACACTACTTCATCCTTCTCAGCAGTATGATAGGATTTGGGGAGAACGTACTTGAAGATTGCAGTTCCACAGAAGAGAGACAGCACAATCACATGTGAGGAACAGGTTGCCAAAGCCTTTCTCATCCCTGACTTTGATTCTAATTTCAAAAGAGTAGATAGCATCAGTCCATATGAGGTCATAATGGCAGCTATTGGAATGAGGAAGAACACACCACCACTAACATAAATCCCATTTTCATAAAGAAATGTTTCAGCACAAACAAGTTTCAGGAGAGCTAAGATCTCACAAAAGAAATGATGGATTTCCTGGGAGGCACATTAAGGGAGATTCAGAGTATATATGGCATGCACCAAGGAATTGAACAGAGCACCTAGCCAGGTGCCAGCCATTATGAAGGTGCAGACTGTAGGCCGCATGAGAATTGAGTAACAGAGAGGGTGGCATATAGCAACATAGCGGTCATAAGCCATGACTGCCAGGAGAAGGCATTCTGCTCCACAAAGCATCGTGAAAATGATGAGCTGAACTCCACAGTAAATAAAGGAAATGGTATTCTTCCCAGACAAAAAATCAGTGGCTATTTTGGGTAAAAAATTTGAGCTATACAAGAGGTCCATGATGGAAAGTTCGCTGAGAAGGAAGTACATAGGAGTATGGAGTTGAGAATTCAACCAAATGAGAATCATCATCATAATATTTCCAACAAGGGTCACAAGAAACATCAAGAAGATGAGAGAGAAGAGGAAATGGGGGTTTTTAATGTGTTGAAGTAGCCCCAGAATTGCAATGTCTGTTCCAGTGGTCTCATTAGTCCATCTCCCCATTCTCTGCTTCCTTATTCATTCTCCTGGATAGATTAGAAAAAAAAAATTTAGTCCCATGCTCATTTTACAATGTGCAAACTTCTTTCTCCCTCACACATTTATATATATATATATTGTGTTACAGCTGTTTTCAACACTATATCATTGCCATGCAATTTTTCTCATTACTATTTGCAATGTAACTGCATGCTGATTTAAATTAGTTTAACAATAAAATTTACCAAGTTTACACTCTCAGAATTTTAAGGAAATACATTAAGACTGTGAAATTTGATAATTTTAATTTCCTTGTTTGTCTGTTTTTTTAAATTATTTTTGAAAATAATGAAAATGCTCTAATAATGATTGAAGTGTACATACGACTATGTGATTATACCAAGTACCATTGCTTGCATACTTTGAAGAAATTTTATGCTTTATTATTATGTATCAATAGAATGAATTTGTTTTTAAAAGTAAAATATTCATACATCTCTATATAACCTCTCTCCCTATATCTATCATCTATCTCTTTAGATATCTCTCTCTCTTTTGTATCTCTCTCTCTTTTCTATCTCTACATACCTCTGCACCTCTATCAATCTCTCTATAATCTTTTATCTGTTTATATCTTTATCTCTATATATGGATATTTCCATTCAGATACAAAAAGATATTCTAAGGTTTTGCTCAGTCCTGATTTGCAAGATGAAGAGACTGCATAAATGAGAGAGCAGTTGTAAGTAATCTTCTATACAAATATGTGAAATGGCATTTTTAATTTATAACAGATATGCAAGACAGTACAGTTCTTGTTTTTAAAGGTAAGTTTGGATTTCAGAAGAACAAGTTAGGTTACTTATTTAGACAGTAGTTAAAGGGCTAGGACCATGTTTCCAGGTTCCCTGTTCCTTTACCTCAGCATTTTATCTATTGTGGCCTCTAAAAGAATAATCCTGTATAAGTGTTCTTTATCTATAAAACCATATGCCTGCTGATTGAGATTCAGTAATTTGACTTCTTATACTAAAAACTGTTGATAATATGACAAACTACAAAATCAATAAAAATAAAAACAAAAATGCTATACAGAACCAAAAACTGCTGTGAGTGATATAATTTGCCTTGAGGGCATAGTAGCATTCTTCATCACTGCTCAACCTGGTAGTGTTCTTTGTGAAGAGAAAAAAAGACACTTTGCACAAACGGCAACGACATTGTATGAAGGGGTTGAGTAGAGGGAACCTCAATGGACTTATATGCTATTTTGTTGGGAAAAAAAAAAAGGAAGTGAATAGAGTGGTTTTGATAATACATAGGCACTATATTGTTCAACATTCCTCAAAATTTGTCTCATTTTAAAATGTAACATCTAGACAACTTCAAATAAATAAAATTCACTCAACACAGAACAATACTAGCTTCTTTCCTGGAAAAGCATAGTCGGAGTCACTGGTTGCCACAGTCTATAGTGACTTGGATCTTATGATTGGAAGCATTCCCTTCTATTATCATGCTCATTCTAGGAAAGTCCATATAATTAATGATTTACAACTATGATGTTTGGTTATAAAACTACTGCATTACATTAATTATGCTTATTTCAAGGAGTGTAAGTTTATATATCCATTATTAGTTCTCCAACAATTATGGACAGAAATGAAAAATAACTGATCAGCAGATGCAGTTGAAAACACTGTGGACACATTACTTTGGCTTAAATTCATTAAAGCTCTTCAGTGCTAAAAATATATGCGCTCTGAATTGTATTTCAATAATGAAATTTTTTACTTCAATATTTGGTTTTATAAATTCATATTAAAGGATGAAATCAACATAATTGAAATGTAAAATATGTAATATTTTAAAAATAAAAATATGCATCAAGTTTATTTCAGAATTTTTTCCTGTTGATTCTTAGAATTTGTGTAATTATTTAATCTACTGAAGCATTTTTCCCATCAGCTCAATTAAGTTAAAAAAATTTTTGATTAAGGATTTATTTGGAATTTTTCCTATACTTGTTAGCTACTGGTTTTTGTGAAAATGCATGCCTAAGGTGTCAAAGTAAAGGAGGGATAGAGTAAAAATGATTCAATTAAAAAATCAAAATAACCTTGAAAAAAACAGTTGGATTCCTGACAGTAAATTAGTTTTGTTTCCTTTATGTACAATTGTTTTATTAAGTATGAATGTGTGTGTGTATATATATATATATATATATATAGTCACACACATTGAATTGAGTCGGTCAGTGTAAATCAGCAATACCTGTGTCAATTAGAGAAATGCAGATATAAACTAAGTAAGATACAAGGAGTATAAAATTGTTAATTATTAAAAAGGCTTTCTTGCTATATGCTTTATCTTCTCCTTCCCACAAAATGATTTTATAGACCCAAGGAGAACCATTGAGAGTCTTTTGACAATTAATAAGTATTTGCAAGTTTGGAGTAATTCTGATTGCCTATTCTTTATTTAACAAAATGTAACTTTATCTGTGATTCTCTAGAGCGTTTAGGAAGTTATCAAGTTGTTCTTCTTAATGGCACAAAAGTGAAAGGAGTGTAAGGAGTTAGGCATAGTCATTGTATAAAGTATATAGTATGTAAAAAGCATAGGACTAAGTTAACATATAAAGTACCCTTACATTGTTCAAGTGATTTTCACAAATGATATTTCATGTATTCCATAATTTGTTGAAAAGATAATTTTTCTAATCAATATATTGATATATAATTAGTACTTTTTAATACTTTTTAAAATAAAGTATGCTTTAATCTGAAGAGTCAGTTTGAAGAATCATTTGAAGTAACTAGTAGTATCTTAGAATATGAAGGGCTAAAAGGTCCATCCAATGTAATCTCAACTAGTTGACCTGTCATTTTAAAACTTTTATGTATAATAAATCTATTTTAAAAATCTATTATTTTATGCTTAAATATTCCTGAGGTGTGAAAGATCTATTTTTGTCTATGTTTTCTCATCTCAATATATCAAATTGTTATTCATCCTAACTTTTACTAAAGTCAAAATTTTCACATTTAGAACTTTAAATATTTATTTCTTATGTTAATCTACAGATGGGATTAATTAATTAATTAATTATAAACATATTGGACTGTCCATGTTAAAAGTATTCAATGAGTTTGAAATAATGATTTAGATTTTTGTAATTAAAACATTGTTTGAGACAATGTTTTTTCTCTTATTATTGAAAAACCTCAGAAAGATGTATAGTAGCAGACTTGTGTGGTAAATTAAAAAATGTGTTAAATCTTCAGTCTGTCATATGCTGGTTGAGCCCTGATTCTCTGTTGCAATACCTACTCACCTATTCATCTGACTCACCCAGGACAACTAATAAAAGATGATGATGGACAATGCATGGGTAGCACAGAGTGTCTGCAACTGCAAGTGATACACTTCCAACTCTGCACCATAGTATCTAAGCACCCTATTACTCAGAGATAAGGTGGGCAACACTATCCCAAAATCCTCACAATTGCAGAATAAACAAACAAAAGGAGAGAAAGCAACCATGGACTAAGTTAGAGTTATGATTACTCTAGCAGTAAAAGAATTGGTATCATTGATATAAAGCCAGGGGCCACCAGAGATTATGTGGGGAGAAAGCAGGAAGAATAGGTGCAATATGGGGGCATTTTTGGCTCATTGGAATTGTCCCACATGACATTGCAATGACAGTTAAAGGCCATTATGCTTTTTGTCATAACCTATAAAATTGTGTGGGGCAAAGTGTAAATTATAATGTAAACTATAGTCCTTGGCTAGTATAATGTTTCATATGTCTTCATCAATGGTAACAAATGTGCCACACTAATGAAAGATGTTGTTAATGTGAGAAAATATGGTAGGGGTAGGGTGTTATATGGTAATCCCTTATAATTTTGATGTAACATTTATGTAATCTAAAGCTTATTTAAAAACAAAAACATTTTTAAAAGGTGCTTAATTTCACTGTTATTTATACTTACCCAAAGATTAGAATTGATTATCATATAACTTTACATTTACCTGTAATGCAATAGCAACCCTGATAATGTCGAATGAAGTTCCTACTCACAAAAGAATAACATTACTATAATGCTTATTATTCGTTTGAATTTATTTGGCTTAAATGCAAATCTTTGATGTAGACTAACTTACCTTTTATATTTTTCCTCAAGATAACACCAGAAATCTCTTTATATAAAATGATATATTGCACAGAAATGTATCCAGAGACATTCATCATCCTTTGCTGTTAGCACAATGCATTACAAATGAACTAAGAAGTTAAATATCCCAAGAAGTTCTCTACCACAGAATTTTGGACCAATTTAAATTATATATGCACTGTCCTCAGGATAAAAGTCCCTTGTCTACCACTCTCTTCCTTTAGGTGGGCCAAGCACAATTATTCCATTGTCCTCCAAATGCTCAAATTAAGCAAGTGTGTTCTCTTGGAAACAAACAAAAATATTAATGAGTACCATAATCATCTATTTAGTAGCCACAGCTAGCTTTATTTGAGAACTGGAAATTGGAAGTAGAGAAATCCCAGTGCAAAATTCAACAGGTGCTGCCTTTGATGCAGACTGAGTTTCCTCCCTGGCTTTACTACATAGTAGTGACTTCAGATATTTTACTTAACTTTCCTTTTCTCTGCTACTTCATCTACAAAATGGGGATGAGAAAAGCATGCATTTTAGAGGGTTTTGTGAGTATAAAGAAATTGATTACTTCAAAGATTGTCAAAGAGTGTCATGTTCATGGGAGACATTAAACATTTAACAATGTGAGGATAAATTTTTGAATTATGGATTTATGATGAGGAGTCTGGAATGATCCATAATGTTTAGTTTTATTATTCTGCTGGTATCACCAAATACACAAATTAGAAACGTGTATAAAGAGAATTATGTTTTATTTAATGAACTGTATATGGCTTCATCAAATTATTGATAATCAGATTTCTCATTTAAAAATAAACACACAATGTCTATGTACGTATATATTACATACATGCAGCTCATGTTGTGCATATCTTAAGAAAGTTCCTTGGTATTTCTCATGTTGAAATCTGCACTTCCATTTCTATTTTTGTACACTCATATAATTCTCCATATTTCATTATAGGCCCCTGAGGATTCTAATCCAAAAATGATGCATAAATATTCTCTCTGTAATGAGTAAGGGAGATATTTCATAATTTTAAGGGTTGGTCTTGGTTATGGAATGTAATTTTTGGCTTTGTATGTAACAATGGCAAAGTTAGTTCAGGGAAGAACTTCTGTATAAAGTCCCTGTTTGTACATGATATTAAACTAATTTTGACACTCATTGTATGTTTCTCTGGTGGTAGTCAGGGTTATAACAACTTTAAGTAAATATTAAATACTCAGACCTCCACTGTCCCTCTAAGGTAGATATTATGAATTATTCTCATATTTATGAAATATAGAAGTTACCTAATTCCATATAGAGGGCAATAGTGGGGAAAAAATTTGATCATATATATCCCACTACAGTGTCTGTGTTCTTGTATGTCATGGTTAGTAACACACAACAAGTAAAATATCAACAAAGGTTTTTATACTGCACTAAGAACATTTTAAAATACAATGTTAAAATAGAAATACAACAAGAATTATCAATTGGAAGGTGCATCCACACACCCCAAGACCATTACATTAATCATATAAATGGAAAGCAGCCCATCTGTAATTTCCCAGTATTGTTGTGCAAGAAATACTAAATTACCTAGAAAAAGCAAAATAAAAATATCAGCATTAGAGTTACTAAAATAAATGAGGATTTGAAACAATTTTTAGAACTAATTGCCCCAATTTTAAAGTTAGATCCAGTGTTACTTTTATAGTAATTAGGCACCATGATGTTTTAATAAGATAAAATTACTACAAAAATACTTCAGAATTACTACAAAAATATTCAGAATACTTCAGTATTCAGAATACAAGAATACTTCAGAATTTTCCTAAAGAAAACACAAGCTTTTATCTCTTTATGTGGTCCATGGAAATCTGAAAGTGAGAAGAGTTTCCCATTGAAGATTCTTTTACATGAAATGAGCAAAAAAATTATTCTGCAAATAGCCCTCCTTCTTACATAAGGCCCTATCTTCACATATTAGGTTATCTTTCTTCAGTTTCAATAATGCCCAACCATGTCTCATTTTGTAGCTTCTTGCCAGATAGAAACTGCCAGAACCCTACTCTTTGTTTAGTTCATCTTATAGTCTATGAATGAGAGGGATTTACATGCAAGTTTTAAGATTTGAAGAAAAGAAAATCAGGCAATATGTGGCAGTATCAATACCTATACTGGAATTGATGTTCTTGCTTTATTTATTGTAAATATTAACAAATCATTTCAAATCTGTAGACATCAGAATGCATGTGATACAATGTCAATTGTTTCCTAAAATTTTTCCATCTATTGTATTCATACATTTCATATTTGGGAACTTTTGTCTTAGGTAAGTGTTGTAATCTGTTAACCTGTCAAAAAAAATATACGAGAAATGGGTTGGCTTTTAAAATGTGGATTTATCAGTTTACAAGTTTATGCTTCTGAGGCTAAGAAAAATGTCCAAATCAAGGATACATCTGGCAATGCTTTCTCCCTAAAATCTGCTGCAGGTGATACTGGATGCCACTCTCATATGGCAAGTTATTTGGCAGCATCTGCTGGCTTCTCCCTGCTCTTCCAAGTTTCTTTTCTTTAGCTTCCTGCTTCCTCTGGTTTTCTGTTTATATTTATATTCTTCTTTTTATAAAGACTCCAGTAAGAGAATTAAGACTCACTCTTGGTCATGCCTTAAGAAGTAGCATAATGGAAGGGCCCTAATTACAATAGGTGTATACCCACAGGAATATATTATCTTTAAGAATATCCTTTTATTGTGTCCATATAGCTTCAAACTTTTCAGAGTAAGGATACTATTAATTAAGTTTAATAAATCTCAAACCTTCAAATTAAAAGAGATGCAAAAATATGTGCCAATTATTAGAAGACAAATATAGACATAACCTGCTTGAAATAATAACTTC
>JAQZBX010065841.1:0-16234 GCA_029593785.1 Cabassous unicinctus
CAAAGCAGCTTCAACAGCATAAAAGGAAAGACAAAATCCTACATACTAGCCAGCCGTGTGTTGGGGTCAGACTTCATTCAGCTTGGGGTTGTCAGTTTTAATGTCCCTTGGAAGGGAGTAGAGCTGGTTTAAACTGAGTAATGAACATTCAGGAAGCAAAAAGTCAATGCCATATCCTTGACGTGGTGTACTAAGGAGGAAGGAGTAAACATTAACCAGAAGGCAAATACGGAAGCATCAGGGATGTGGTGTGTGGAACAAAAAGCAAGTGGAGCTAGATAACAGTTGCTAAGCTCATGGACTTGGGGATTGGCCAAGGCCAGGGTTTGAATCCTACCGCTGATACTTATGAGCTGCATGGTATTAGTCAAACTACTTACCCTTTTTTTTTTTTTTTTTAAGATTTATTTATTTATTTATCCCCCCCTTGCTGCTTGTGTTTTTACTGTGTCCATTCGCTGTGTGTTTCTTCCGTGTCTGCTTATCTCCCCCTTGCTGTGAGGTCCTGCTGCATCAGCCCACTGCGCCGCGTGGGCCGGCCGGCCTGCCCTCACAAGGAGGCCCCGGGAAGCGAACCCGGGGCCTCCCACATGGTAAACGGGCCTCTATCCATTGTGCCACACCCGCTTCCCAACTACTTACCCTTTCATAGATTTAATTTTGTCTGTAAAACTTAGATGATAATACTATGTTCCTTTGAGTCTTGTTATACAGATTAAGTGATATAATGTATAGAATATGTTTAAGAGAGTGCTTGGTATTATTATAGGCTCAAGCAATGATAGCTATTATTATATACAATTAAACTGCAATTAACCCATTTTCTTTTTTTTTATTTTTAAACTTTTTAAAAAGATACTTAGATTACATAAATGTTACATAAAAAATGTAGGGGATTCCCATATGTCCCACTTCCTACCTCTGCCACACTTTCTCACATTAACAACATCCTTCATTAGTGTGGTATATTTGTTACAATTGATGAACACATATAGGAGCATTGCCACTAAGTGTGGGTTATAGTTTACATTATAGTTTTCACTCTCTTCCGGACAATTTTGTAAGTTATGGCCTGTATCTGTCATTGCAACGTCTTTCAGGACAATTCCAATGTCCCGAAAATGCCCCCATATAACACTTATTTTTCCTCTCTCCCTCCCCTTAGTGGCCTCTGCCTCCACATCAATGATAAAAGTTCTTCCATTGCTAGAATAACAATAATTCTATAGTAGGATAACAGTAAGTCTACTCTAGTCCATCGTTTATTCCCCAATCCGGAGGACTCTGGGATGGTGATGCCCACTCCGCCTCTAATTGGGAGGGATCTTAGATCCCATGGGGCAGATGGATGGGACTATCTTGCTTGCAGTTGTAGATTTTCTCTGTTCTTGGAATTATTTTCAGACTCTTATCTCAAATTTCTTTACTATGCTCATACTTCAAGAAATAGATTACATCAGGGTTTTTATTATTTTATTTAAAAAATTTTTTCAGAGCATGTTCTGTGGTCACTACAGATTTAGGCTAAATCACCTCCAATGTGTGTATGTATCACCCCTTATAAGAACAGACCCTTTAGGAGGAGCAGGTGAGGTTACGCAATCATTGAGGAAAGATAGTGAAGTTCACCGCACTCTACTCAAGAAGGAAAGAAGGCAGACAGGAGACCAATCCTTTTGCAAAAATGTATGCAGAATGAACTTTGGGGAGCATGCCAATCCTTGATTAACCTAAATCCTAGTACTGGGAAGGGGCATCCTCGTCACCTGATGTCATGCAGGAAAGGAAACTGGCAGAGGCTGGAAAACAGCAGCCACAAGACATAGGTAAAATAAGCTCCTGGTTTGCAAGAAGCAGGATGAAAACTGACACCAGTGCTTCCTGAAAAGAGAGAGTGAGGGTATCTGATAGACAGCACACAGCATCTACAGTGAATGCAGAGATTCTGGCCGGGCACAAAAGTCTACTGTGCCATTTTGGATACCTTATTATAAAAAGGATATTGTACCATGCAACACAGCCAGAGTGATTGGGGCCACACAGATCTGTGGACATTTTAAAAGGATTGTGAGACCAGGCTGGTATTCTCTAGGAAAGGGGAGATTAAGAGGAGGGGATTCACTTGGGTTACACAGCATTCTAGAGTGAAAACAGAGAAGAAAAGCTCAAAAGGCTATTTGAGTTTGTCAGTCTCTCTTTCACTCTCCCTGCCTCTTTAGCCCACCCTTTCCTCAAACAAGGCAGGACAGTCAAAAAGTATTGTATATTAACAAAGATTTGCAATGTATGGACATAAAAAAATACTAAAAACTTACCTGGGGACCAAGAGAGGAAAGAAAGAGATTAATGCATGATGGAATTAAGACAAGGGGTGCTGAGGATTTTGGAATGGGATCAAATAATTGGAGAAAAGTAAATAAGGAAGCCTACAGGCACTGGGCAATCGATGTGCCCCAGACATGACTTTGGCATCAAATACCTGGGTTCAGTTGGGCAAGTCCCTTAAATTCTCTGAACCTCAGGAACAATGCAAGGCCCTACCATACTGTGTTGTTGTGAAGAGATAATATATATAAAATGCCTGAAGAGGACCTGCCGTGGAATGGGCACTCATGAAGTGGTAGCTGGAATAATTGCAGTTATTATCAGTCTTGGTCCAGCAGCATCCCTGGGAGAAGATTCATGCTTTAGACATGAAGAAACCAAGGCTCAGAGAGGTTAAACAATTTGCCCAAGGTCACACAGCAGTAAATATTGGTGTTGGAGATTGCATTTGATCCCTGGTTTGTCTGAGATATTCACTCCCCATCCTGCCTCATGGCAGGTGATAAAAGGAAAATTAAAATCCTCCATACTAGCCATGCCTAACCCACTCTTCCTTCATAGATATACATTTTCTAGAAACCTAAATCATTAGCATATGTTTATATGATTTCTACACCTATAGGGGCTCAGTAAAAACCTAGCTTTTATTTGAAGATCTTTGGGACATGAGCACTCTTAGGAGTCAAAATCTGTGGGGTACGGGGACTGCATGCATTACAATTGGATAAAAACAGCATTCAACACACTGGCTTAGAGAAAGAGGGTTCAGTGATTCACCAAGTAACTATGGACCATCCCGGAAGATTCATAAAGCTTCTATGTGCAAGGACAGGTTCCTGCCCTCAGCAAGCATGTCCCCTATGGGTGTACAAGATGTTCTTCATCTTTGCCATGTAAGGAAAGATGTGGCAGATCCTGTTGTTGCCTCCCGAGTAGCTATTGCTCCTTCTTTCTTCCTTTTACAGTTCAAAGCCTGCATTTGGTTCAGACTGTTTATCCCCAACAATGGAACCTGCTTGGCCTAAAGTAATATTGACAACCCATTCCCCTTCTCCAGTGTTAGGTCAGAGATGGGCATGTAGCCCAGTTCTAATCAACAAGATATAACAAAAAGCTGGCAGGAAACTTGTTTCACGGAAAACATTTCTCCTATTATTACTTCATTCCTGTTTGGTATGCTGGTGTGAGGATGTGATGCTTAGGGCTATAGCAGCCATCTTACAACCATGAGGAAAGACAATGCTGACACACTGAGAGGGACAGATCGGGAAGACAGAAAGAGTTTAAATTCTTGGTGGCATCATTAAACTGTTCTGCCAACCCTGGAACTACTTATGTCCAGATACTTTGCTATGTGAGTTAAATATCTTTATTGTTTAAGTTGCTGTTACTTGGAGTTTCTTTATCAGACCAATAATATAACACTAACTTGGAATGGACCTGGGCATACATGCTTCAGATATTCCTAAGTCACTTTAATTGGGTTAGAACGAAAACCACTTTCTAGACCATAAAAATCTAAGCACCGTGAGAAGTGCTAGGGCTAATCAGAAGAGGAAAGACTAATTTCTGGGTGGAGTATCAGTAAAAACTTTTTGAAGAAGGCAGCATTTGGTTTGCACTGGGCAGGATAGGTTGGCTCTGAGCCTGTAAAGATAAGGAAAAGGGTATTTGGGTGAGCAAAGTCTTAAAGAGCAGTGGAGATATATGGAGAAGGGCAAGAAGCTCAGTTTGGCTGGAGCACAGACTGCACAAAGTAGGAGATGAGACTGGAAAGATGGCTTGGGGAAGGACTGGGAGGTGGATAGTGGTTTGATGCCATAGTCAGGACTGAGTCCTTGACACTGAGCAATAGATGAGGCAAGAGAAGTTTAAGTCCCAATCTGTACCATTGAGATACTTCTGAAGCAGTTGGGAAGACAAGGAATACTTGTGTGGAATTCTCAGGGACAAAGACAAGTCATATATATCCAGGCTTCCCACGGGATGGTACAGAGAAAAATAGCCTCAGATGTCAGAGTTGGGAGAGGAGTGTGAGGTGGAACAGGATCCTGGAATTGTAGGATGTTAGAGGCAGTGAGATACTAACTGTTTCAGTGTCTGACTTTCCAAATGATGCTGCAATTCCATCTGTGATGCTTTTGGGAAATGAATGATTGGACTCTGTCTTCTCACTCCCAGGGCCAAGGATTTTACTAGTGTGTGAGGAATCCGCACTGGAAAGTTCCAGTGATCATTCAGTTTTTATTATATTACACCAAAATCCATCTTCCTGTAACTTTAGCCTCTAGGATCTAGCTTTGCCCTATTAGTCTGGGATGGGGTCAGCAGAATTACTGGTTCCACACCTCTGCCAGAGAATTATACATCCAGTTCCCTTCCTATGGCCTCATAGAAGACAAAGTATTCTTCCCTGCCCTTTGACATTGAGACTGGATTCATTTGGTCAATTAGATGTTTGAGGATGTGATATAAGCAGAAGCTTTTAATGTGTGTACCCATTTGGACTTTCCCTCTTGTGTTTCTTCCATCACCCCATGAGGAAAATATTCCCAGGGGTGCCTACTGATTCCTGAAGAAAGAGAAACACATGGAGCAAACCTGGGAATCCAAACCATGGCCTGGTCCAAGCCTACATTTAAACCAGAGAAACCCCAGCTCATCTGCAGATCTAGAAGAGATAGACAGATGTTGTTATAAGCCTATACAGTATTAATGTCACACTGTCTTTCTAAAACATATAGCAAGAAAGAATACGTTTACTTCCTCTTTACACCTGAATGCTCTTCAAATAAATAGAGGCCATTATTATTCCCCTGAAGTATACCATTTTGATCTCATTTATCCCCAGTATTTATAACCATTCCTCATGTGACATGGATTCCAAATCCCTTCTGCACATAATTGCTCATGTTTTCACAGAATACTGAGCACATGGTACTCCAGGTATAGAATTCTCCTCACAAAACCTGTTGGGAACATCTCTACCCTTCACGTGAGAATATTTTTATTACTAATGTCTAAAATTGCTTTTTTCCCCTCCATTGTTGGATCATACTGAGCTTTGGGTTAATTAAAACCCCCAGGTCTTTTCTGCTTCAATAGTTTTCAATCCAGCTTCCCCCCTCCTGTATTGACACAACTCACGCTGTTACTCTTAAATTTTATATGGTTGGTTTTGCCTTAACAACCTGGGCTGCCAATACAATTTTGAAGCCTGATTCTGCTCTTAAACACCTCAACTATTTCTTCCCTATTTATGACATCCATAAATTTGATAGGTAGGCCTGCTATGTCTTCATCCAGATCACTGAAGAAAGAATATTGAACACAACAGAGCAAAAGACAAGAGTCTGGTGGCATGTCTCTAGAGAATTCCCTCAATATTGAATGTGAGTATGATTGGTTGAAATCAGCAACAAATCCCCAACTCTAGAGTCATCCAATCATCCAACCTGTGTGTTGGCATGCTATCCACATACATAGTATAAATGACCTGGCCAGAAGCCTTGCTTAGGTCAAAATATATCAGTGAAGTAACCCTATCCAAAATGGAAATGAAGTTGGTACACTATAATCTACTCTTGGAGAACTGATATTGGGGCTTAGTGATTCCCTCTTTCTTTTCTATGTGCTTATCAACATTGTTTAATAGTCTCTACCATGTAACTGCCAGGAAGCAATATTGAAATAATGACTCTAGTCTCAAGAATCTATCATTAAAAATATTTGAGGAAATTCTCATGGATGAAGTCGTATAATTTGGCACAATGTCTGCTGAGACAATGCCTCTTATCAGGACACCCAGTATTTCCTCATTGTCCCCTGGACCAGATTGAGTTTATGCACCACCCCAGAGCCATCCATCAGCCTTGCTTTCAGGTGGGACAGTCCTGGAATGGGCATGCAGCACTCCCACAGAGGAAGCAGGTCAAACACTGAACGGCTTGTGGTGGCAGCAGCTAGGTTCTCACAAGCACCATTCACCTCCTCTGCTCAGTCCTGCACTGTGCACCTCCAACTTCCTGTTGTCCTAAGACTTTCCTGTTGCCCCTGAGATGCAAGACACCATGATACCCGCTAGGTACTTTGCATGCACAACCCAGAAGCACAGAGAAGCTAAAGCCCCTTAGAAAATTTTCCTCCTTCCTCCCCTCCAAGGGATGGTGTGGAGACAAGGCAGCTTCTTATGGTCTCCAAGAAGACATCCAGGAAGGCTCCAGTAAGACTGAGCCATCAGCTTGTCACAAAGTAATACACTTTCCCACATGGCTCTTCTTCCTTTCCTGCTCCATAAGGGCATAAGCGCTGCATTCTAAGTAAGCCGATGCTATCAGTGCCCTGTCCACCTGCCTTCAGCACTCACTTCCTCTACTCACTGGCTCCTTCCTATTGCCAGCACTTTCTGCTTCCACCTGAAGGCTTTCTCTGGCATCTTGGCATGCGTGTGGGCAGGTAAGATGTGCTGGAGAGCCGGTGGCCCTGGGAGTGGAGGATAAATACCCTAGATTCCTCCCTCTGTGGGAGGGACAACTCTGAGGCATGTTCTTCCCTGGCTCCCGGGGTCCCCAGCAGGGCTGAACACCCATTGCACATGGTGGTGACTCATTAACATCCCCTTAATGGACTTCCTTCCTTCCCTGTTTGACTTTCCCACTCCTGTCTGGATGCTTCCTGGAATCACATGCTGTGTGAGATTTCCAAGGGCTGTCATGACCAAGTATCACCAACTTGGTGGCTTAAAGCTCCAGAAATTTATTATCCTACAATTCTGGAGGCTGCAAGCCTTCTTCCAGATCACTTTCTTGCCTCTTCCAGCTTCTTGTATTTGCGATAATCCTTGGTGATCATTGGCTTGTGGATGCCTCACCCCAATCTCTGTCTTCTCTGTCTTCTCTGTCTTCACGTGGCCTTTTCCCTGGTGTCTGTCTGAATCTCTTCTCCCCTTCTTATAAGGACACCAATCACATTGGATTAAGGGTCCACCCTACTCCAGTATGACCTCATCTTAATTTAACCCATTGCATGTGCAATCGTCCTATTTCCAAAGGAGCACATTCTGAGATCCCAGGAGTTAGGACTTCAACATATCTTTTTGAGGAACACAATTCAATCCCTAACACCTCCCAAAGAAATTGCTTTCACTAAAATCCTCAACTCTTTTTTTAGAGAACCCAACCTAAGTCATTAAGGAACTCCTTTCCCATGATGAGAATGATGCCAATTCTCTCATTCTGAGAGAATGATTGACAAGTGTATACATTAGCCAGATGCATTTTTCATTCTTTCCTATATGTTTATATATTATTTCTAAGTAAAATTAAGGAAAAGACCTATATCTTCATGTTTATATGATAGTGTGTTCTAATTGTCTGCAACATTATGTTAGTAGGTTACACAATTTTGTTTCTTTTTTGTTAAAATACTATTAATATGACTTGAATAGGCTATATATGCAAACATGGTACAGATATCTGCAAACAGCTATATATTGAAAATAAGTCTCTCCCTCCACCCATCCTCAAGTCAACTAGAGTTTGGTACTACTTTCTTCTGTGTCTTTCCAGAAATATTCCATGCATTTACAGTCACGCATACACACATACACAATGCTTACTTCACTTTTTTTATTAAACAGTATAATCCTGTATTATACTATCCAGACTCTTCTGTATGTTGCTTAGGTAAGAGTAAACTTTGGTGATCATTTCAGAGTAGCAAACATAGACTTGCTTTATTCTTTAAAGAGAGGTTCAGTTTCCCCCGCATGGGTCAATTTTGTATTGATGGCTATTTAGATGATCTCACTTTTAAAAAAATCAAATCTAAATCCCAAAGGGTATATTTCCAGAGGGTTCATATCAGGGAAACATTTCACCCCTTTCAGATTTTGACTTTTACCAAGTTCCTGTCTCAGTTGCAGATGCATGTATGTTACTGGGTGATTTCCCTAGGCCAGCTAGGCCCCATGTGTTCTCACTTTGTTGGTTCAGTTCTCATGCTGTATCTAAATTAGTGGCTTGCAAGCTATGCCACACAGAGTGCCAGGAAGGGGTGTTTTGGTTCTCTACTGCAATGTGACAAGTACAAATCAGTGGCTTAAAGCAACACTGCATTATCTGCTCACCGTGCCACAGTCCGGGGTTGTTCTACTGGTCTTGACAAAGGCCCTTCCTGAGGTAGATTTGGGGCTGGGCACAGCTGGAATGCTGGGGTGGCTGTCCCTGCGTGTAGTCTCAAGGCCCCTCTTTCCCCATGAGCTCTCTGTGTAGCCTCTCTACGTGGCCTCTCCAGCAGGGCAGCTGGACTTTCATGCAGCAGCTCAGGACTCTGGAAGTTGCCAAGCCTTCTCAAAGCTTCGGCCTGAAACTAGTGCGGTGTCACCTCTGCTGCATTCTATTGGCTGCACCAGGTCATGGGCCCAGCCCAGACAAAGGGGAGAGGACCTAACAAGGGCGTGGACATAGGGAGGTGTAGTTCTTTGGGGGCCACAAATCTAGTAGACTACTACAAGGGGCTTCAGGGGAGCCTAATGAGTGAGGGGATCAGGGTCCCCAACCAAAGTTCATTCTTTTTTTATCATATTTACAGGTGATAATTTGAGTGATGAGAGATCTGAAATCTGAAAGGTTAATGGTCAAAAGAATTACAGCGTTCCCCTGATTCATGGTCCTGGTATCAGCCCTCCTCTCCCCTGTTCTTTATCCCTCTCCCAACTTCCGCTGCTTCCCACTGATTTCCTGTCTGTGGGCTTCAACCCATTCAGTTCCAGGATTAACAAACATTTGATGAGCACCTGCTATGCTTCAGGAACTTTTCCAGAAGGTCGTTATTTCAATAATTTTGTCATTCTAGCCTCTCATATATCAGTGGTGCAATAGTCGGCTTGTACCATCTTGTGGGACCTGATTATGAGCCTCTCTTCCCAGCTTCGGTGAAGTCATGTTGGTACCTTGAAATTAGCTTTGGTGGGAATATTTATACCACAGAAATTGGCAAACATTTCAAATTAGGATTTTCTTCTTTTTGAAGCAGTGGTGTTGCCTTAATCCAGCACACTCCTGGACTGAATCTTAAATCTCTTCCTACAGGTCATCTAATCTATAGATCTCTGCCTTTTCATTCATTCATTCATTCATTCATTCAATAAACATATTGATCAACTGTTCTAGGCCCTGTCTAATGGGGGTAGCCCTACTCTTTTCCAGCTAGTACTCATCAGGCAGGATATGGGGCTAGTTTTGCCATATCTTCTGATTTTTTAAAGAGAAGCTAGTAATCCAGATTTTTAGGTAAAATCATACAATTTTCAAACATGGGCAACATATTCAAAACTTTTCAAAAAACTGCCTGGGCCAAGCTGAACACATCTTTATGTTACACCTGTTATGTGGGGCACTAGTGTGCAACTTCTGTTCTAATCCTAACAAGTGTGTGACATCAAGGCTGCAGCCTCTCCACTTCTCCATTCCTGCCAGTCTTGCTGCAATTATGCCACCTGGAAATCCAGGCACACAACATGGTACTCTACTCCTGACTCTAAGCTATTGTGGTAAGTTTTAGATATGTGTTTAAAATAACATATATTGTTTAAAACCGTTCAGGACTGCCTAGTAATGCCCACTTCTCCAGTCTCATGTTCCATTCTTCATTCTCTCCACTGGCCTTCTTTTATTTCTTGAATGTCCCTGCTGCTTTCTGCCACAGGGCCTTTAGACTTGCTATTCTCTCTTCCTGAAACACTGTACTTGAACATTAACAGATCCCAAAGGTTATTTTCTCAGGGAATTTCCATCCTCCTAGACCAGATCAAGTCCATTTAATGTATCCTTTCTTATTACTGTGTTTTGCTCCTTTGTAGCATAAATATGCACTTCTGAGATCTCTTACTGAGGGGAACATAATTGACAGATGACACCAACTGAATTACTCTGAACCCCCCAGCACTTCTGTGCTGAGGCCACACTTCCCAAAGGCTGTTGCCAGCCCATGACTGAGTGCAGCAGGAATACTTGAAAATGTGGAAATCCTCTGATGGTCAACTTTGACCCTACCAAAATTTCGTTATAACTATACTGCAAGACTCTTCTTCTTTTTTTCTTTTTAAACAATTTATTGAAGTATATCATTCATACATGAACATATATAAACAATAAGTGTTTGTTATTTTTCTTTCTTTTTAAAATTTTTACTGGGAAGTCCCGGGGATCAAACCCAGGTCCCTCCATATGGGAGATGGATGCCCAACCACCCAAGCCACATCCGTCCCCCTGCTTTATCTCTTAAGGTTGACCAAAGATACCTAGAGTTACAATCATTTCCCATACAGGATGGTCATATAATAAATCAGGCTTAGTTTATCACCAGCATTCTAAAAACCAGACCTAGGGAGAAAAACTAGGTCTGGGGACACATGCATGGTTTCTAATATAGAAAATGCTTAGCCTACCTTGATTATCACAAAATCAGGACTGTGAGAATATTCGCACAAGACTCTTCTTTCCTTCCCTCCCTCTTTCACAGAACTGTTTTGCCATCTCAAATCTCTTTTGTCTTCTCTGCCCCCTCCTAATTTCCACTCACAAGCATTTTCTCCAATAAATCCATTCATGTGTAAGTCTGTCTTAGCTTTGGCTTCTTAGGAGACTGAACTAACACATGCATTTGCCACAGTGGTAAATTTATATTTATATATATGACTATTGGTCTAATAATTACCTCCCAGTCTAGACAATGAGGGCAGTGACAAGGTCAGGAATATGGGGGATATGTTTTTGTTTGGCTTACCATTAAATCTCAGCACCTGCTCCAGGGCCTGGTACATAGTGGGTGATCAACAAATATTTGTTGATTTAGCAAATAAATCATTTATATGATTTACGTATCACATAAATGGAAGGTATTGTTCAATGTAATGTATGTTTGTCCTAACTATAGGCTATACTAATTTCAATGTGGGAAAAAGTTTCCCACATTGAAAGTGTTCCTTGGAGAATGAAGTAACTAAGCATAAGACAATTCAGTCAGGCCAAGTAGGCCATGTGATGATTTAGGAACTTAGAGCTGGAGTACGGTTCAATGTATTTACAGGAGGGACTTATGTTTTCCCTTCCCTAGGCCATCACAATTGGACAATGGAGAGCACACTAAGAAGAGTCCATTAAAATACTGCCCAGGATTGAACAAGTCAGAAGCAGGAGGCAATTGAAGCAGCTGACAAAGTTTTGAGATCTGACTAGCTTTCACCCTACAGTTATCTACTTCAGGATGGGCAAGTCACTTTTCCCTTTCAGGTTTTGATAGTCCCATCTGTACCATGAGGGAGCTGGCCTGGACACTTGGACAATCTAGAGTTCTCAGTGGAATGGACAGAGAGGCCAGGGGAGGACCGTCCTCCTTCTTGTTTCTTACTGTATGCCTAGTATCTGCTGTAGTACCTGGAACCTAGGAGGCACTCAATAAATCTAACTTGAATGAATGAATGAAAAAAATGATTGGACAATGCCTCCTCTTTCCCCTCAGTACACACCATTTCAGGATCCCAATCACTGCCAGCAGGGAAGGCAGGAAGCAGCTGTTTACCTTTGAGGGAGCGGCTAGGTAATCTGCCTGTGTAAACAGCCATTTACCCAGGTGTCAAGAGGAGCAACCGAGAGAACACACATTTATTTCTTTTCCTCATGGTAATGATCCAGAAATCCCAGTTTGTCTCTCTGAATTTCTCCAGGCACTGCTGGGGTGAGAGCCTGGTGTTCTAACCCAGCCTGGGATCAATGACTTCCGCACTCAACCTCCCTCTCTCACCCCAAGTTACTCTCTTTCTAATAACCCTTCAGGGAAAATATAATATCTGATGTCAGATTATTATTGAATGTTTTTCCTGTTTGTGGTCTATCTTCTTCCACTAGAATATAGATGCCTTGAGAGTAGATTGTTTGTCTTGTTCAAAGTCCTATCCCTACACCTGGAAGAGTGGTGCTTGAGTGGCTGTTCCATAAATAGATGTTGACTAACTGATTGACAAGTGAAGTTTGCTCCAAAGCTTGTCTAGTACAATCATCGCCTGAAGTGGTGCCTGAAATTCCCACCAATTAATCTTTTGGATTAAGTCAACGTTCTTTACTCAATCATGGCATACCACTTTCACCATTTTGGTCATATCACTCCTGTTCCTGTTTACTTCATATATGTATTTAATTCTTCTCTCCTCTTTAATTTAAATCAATCTATTTAAAATGTAAATTGTATATCACTACTGTGAATAGAAACCAATCTCACTTATCATAAGTAAGAAGTCACCATAAATAAATACAATGACCAGAAATGGAGGTACCAAGAGTACGATAATTGGAACTCTACCTTTGCAATACTATGTATTGTATTGCATGCATTTAAAAACATTATTTTGATCCAGAAGTCCATAGGCTTCACCAGACTGCCAAAGAAGCCCTTGGCATAAAAAAGCTTATGAAGCCTTATGTAGAGATACCGAGATACCATCTGCCAATGGTCTAAGCTTGAGGCTTGTTCTTTCTTTGGTAAAAAGGAAAATCAAATAGTGTTAGGATGGTGTAAAAGATAAGTTGGCACCAAATGAGATTTTCCTTGGTATAATCAGAAGGGAATAGGAAATAATAATATAAAGGAGAATAGACAAGATAATGACTTTTTCAATATAATTTAGTGTCTGTGGGCCACATCAAATCATCTCAGGAAGCTTGGGCAAAGGGAGTGTCCTCAGAAACCTCAATTAAATTGTACAAAAATTAGGTAGGGTTAAACTGAAGATACACTAGCCCCATTACTTTGGATTAATTTATCAGTTCAGAACATTAAATTTGTTGAGTGAACATTGTGTACTAAGCTCATACGCTAACCTTGTGTAGTAAAGTAACTATTAAGAAAGATGGGGGCAATGGGGAGGGGGAGCAGGAGAAGGAGAATGACTATGTAACCATGATATCAATATATGTATGATAGTATCTAATATTCATTGTGTTAGATGAATTGCAAGATGCTATGAGAATGGTGGGAAGGTAATCCAGTCTGGAGTGAAAAGGCAGGGCCAGGTAAAGATTCCTGAGGGAATAATCTCTGAGCCAAACTATAAAGGATAAACCCACATTTTGATTTTCAAACTTGCCTCGTCATGAGAACCACCTGTAGGGCTGGGCTCTAACTGAGACCATCTGGACTAGAATCTCCAGTGGAAGGAGTTTAGGAACAGTGATCTAACAAAGTCAGCAGCTTTCGAACTTGGCTGTACCTTAAATCTGTTGGGTAGCTTTTAATATATAGATATTTGACCCACCCCAGGCCTATCAAATCAGATTCTCCAATTGGCATGCCATTTTAAGATGCTCCCAAGATAATTCTCTTGCTCACTGTATTTTGAGAATCACTGATCTAGGTTGGAGGTGAGCAAAATGGAGGTTAGAGAGAGGATGATGAACATTCCAAGCAGAGAGGAAAGTATAAATAAATAGCACATTGTGTAATATTGGGGAACTACAAGTACCACAGCACAAAGAGGGACCACAGTGGGAAGAGCCCTGAATGCCATGGCAAGGAGCTGAGAATTCTCTCCCAAGTCCATGCTTCTTATTGATGGATGTGTGTGTGGTGAAGCACCCATTAGAATCACCTGTGGAACTTGATAGGATGAACTATTAGAAGTGGAAAGTACATGAACTGGGAAGAGCACAAGGATATTTTTTTCTGGTAACTCCTCCAGCTCTAGAACTTCTAAATAATTTTAGAAACTCATTGAGGTATTGCAGATACTCATTAAAGTGCACAAATACAAGTGTAGAGCTTGATGAATTAACATAAAGTGGAACCCCCAAACACCTTGCAGATGAAGAAATAAAACACTCGTCACCCCAGAAGCCTTACTTGTGTGCCCTGCTGACTCACTACCCTTTCTTTATCCTCAAAGCTAACCACTATCCTGAGATCCAACATCATAGATTAGTTTTGTCTATGTTTGAACTTTATATAAATGGACTCGCACAGTATATGCTCCTTTGAGGCTGGATTCTTTCATTCAATATTACGTTTATGAAACTCGTCTGTGAAGTTGCTTGTAGAAGTTTTTAAATTTTTCATTGTTGTATTCCATTGTATGAATATACAGTAAATTATTTGTCTATCCTACTGTTTCCAAATTTTGGCATCTACAAACAATGCTGCTATGAACATTCTTAGATATATACTTTAGTGCACATATGCATTCATTTATGTTGGGTATGTATCTCTCAGGAGAATTCCTGGATCACAGAGTATGTGTATGTTCAATTTTATCTACCATGTCAGGTAGTTTTCTGAAGTGACTTTTTAACAGTTTACACTTCCATCAGCAATATGAGAGTTCCAGTTCCTTAATATCCTCACTTCACCTGGTATTAGCAGGCTTTTTCATTTCAGCCACTCTGGTGGGTATGAAGTAGTAAATCCTTGAAGCTTTACTTTGCATTTCTCAAGTGATGTCTTTTCATGTGTTTATTGGCCATTTGGATACCCTCTTTGTGAAGTGCCAGTTGAAGTCTTTTACCCATTTTTCTATTCTTTTTATTGTCTATTTATAGGAATTTATATTTATTCTGGATAAGAGTCTGTTAGTCTTAGTATTTCAAATTTCTTTTCTCATTCTGTGATTTGCTTTCCCACTCTCTTGATGATGTCTTTCAATAAACAGAAATTCTTAATTTTAATGAAGTCCAAATGATCAATCTTTACCTTTACAGTAAGTGCTTATTATGTCCTGTAGAAAAACTTAGCCTACCTAAGATCATAAAGATATTCTCCCATATTGTATTCTGAAAACTCTATTGTTTTGTCTTTTACATGTATATCTACAATTCTTTTGGGTGTATGGAGTGAGGTATGAATCAAGATTCATTTTTTCCATGTGGATCTTCAACAATGCACTCAAGAACATATTTGGAAAAGACAGCCCTTTCCCACTGTTCTGCAGTGTCACCTTGAAACTAATGTACACATGTGTGTAGGTCTCTTTCTGGAACCTCTATTTGCACCTTAGTCAATTAGTCTATCCTTGCACCAATATCAAACTGTCTTAATTACTGTAACTTTATAATAAATATTAATATCTGGTGTGTAAAACCATAAATTTGTTCTTCTTCAACATTATTTTGCTATTCTTGGTCATTTGTATTTTAATATAAATTTTATAATTTCCTTGCCAGTTTCAAAAAGTTTGCTGATACTTTTTATTAGAATTGCATTTAATATACATATGAATTTGAACAGAGTTTATATTTTTACATTACTGTGCTTTCAGTTTTGCTGTTGTTGTTTGTTTGTTTTGTTTTTAGGAGGTACTGGGGATCAAACCCAGGACCTCTTACATGAGAAGGAGGCGCTCAACCACTTGAGCTACATCCGCTCCCCTGTGCCTTCATTTTTTTTTTTTTTCTACTTGCCTTATTTTTTATTAATAAAATACTTTTCTCAAAATATAAAATAAGGAAACCATAATAAAGGGTTAAGTGAACATAATATCTATATTTATTACCAAAACTTTAAATTTTGACACATTGCTTCATTTGCTTTTTAAAAATCTATTATCTGACTTAAACCTATTCAGCAAAAATGCCAATAAATTATATAAATCATATTGTTTTTAAAACTAGAAACAATGTTTTTTGATAATCAAACAACAATGCTAAAGATAAGTTGCATGAGCTGTTAACTTGCGAATTTTTTTTTAGATGTTTAGCTTAAAAACAAAACCAACCACGTGCTAATACATGGTTGCAAAAGTTCCTCAGAAACCCCCTCCACATCACTGGACGTCAGTACCCTTCTGTTTCTTCACTGAGGTACAGCATGCAGACATATCAGGGGTCAAGGCACTCATTCTAAACTGTTCTAGCCTGCTCATTTT
>JAQZBX010065842.1:0-16223 GCA_029593785.1 Cabassous unicinctus
GTACCACGTGGATGGGGAATGGTTGTGTGGGGTGGTGTTGGGGGTGTGGGCGGCGGGGAGCATGGGAATCCCTGTAGTTTCTTAGTAATATTTGGGTAATCTAGGCACCTTTATAAAATGTATACATATATATATAACAAATAACATTTATGTAAACAAATGCACATGTATGCATATGTATTATATATCATTTTACAAATAAAAAAAAAGCAAAGAAAAATAATAATAATAATATGTTTCTTACAGTGCTCTTGAGAATTAAATGAGCCCATCTGCACAATCTTTAGCATAGCTGTCTCACATATCAAAATATCAAAACCAGTTTAGGGGTATAGAATATCTCTAGAATGATGAAAGTTGAGGAACTGAAAACAGGGTGGAAAGGAGACTTTGCACAGTATAACTTTTCCTACCTTTTGAATTTTACACAAAATACAGATATCTTGCATTCAAAAATAACTAAAATATTAGCATGGTATTAGTTCTTTCTTAATACAGCTTAGTCTTAAAGCTAACATACTGACTATAGTCTTTAATTAATCTTTTATTCATTGTCCTTTCTTTGTAATTTGGATGCCCTTGGGGATGGAGGGACAAATTATTTAGATAATACCTCTTGAACAAACTTGAATCTGAAACTTCCATTTTCAATAAATTTTCCTCAGTTGAGGTTGGGCCTAAGGGGATGGCACATTCTTAAAACTTAAATTTAAGGCATTCTTAAAACTCCTAGAGGAAGAATCTAGAATATAAATTACCAAGGGATGAGGTGGGGGTAGGGAATATGGAGTTAAGGTTTATAATGTACAGAGGTTCTATTTGGGATAATGGAAAAGTTTTGGTAATAGATGGTGGTGATGGTAGCACAACATACTGAACATAATAACCAGCACTGAGTTATAGATTTGAATGTGGTTTAAAAGGGGAGGTTTTAGTATATATATTATATACATATATATATATATATATATATACACATATATGTATGTATATATATATATATATGGTAAAAACAAAATAAAAAACAGGCATTCTGCTGATCTAGCACAAGAGCAAGGACATATTTTTGTTGAAGCTAATGGTAAAGTTTCTTGGATTTGAATGGATTTTACCCATTTTATTATATAAAATAATTGTGATGAATAAATGAATAAAAACAAATAAAAGAATAAACAAAAAGTAAAAGAGGAAAGAAAAACAAAAAAATTTGACATTCTGTGTCCTGATATTTTTGTTTGGAAAATCAGATCATTTCATTCCCAGGGGCCAGTCTGTGTGTGCAAGAGGAGTAAAAAGAAGAATGAGATGTGATGGGATTGGAATAATGGGCAGGTGGGACTTTAGCAGGCAGAAGGAAGACAGATAGACTGGGAGAGGTGAAAAATAAAAGAGGAAGGCACCCCTGGCCTAGGGAGTGGCTGCAGCATCACACATGGTGGCAGGAGCCAACTTAACCTTTAAAAGACTCAGTTCATAAGCTTTGACATATGTGTAGTGTCATGTATCTGTCATTGCAGTATCATACAGAACAATTCCAATGCCCCAAAAATGCTCTGTAAAACTCTACAACTGTATAGCATGAAGTGTAAACCATAATGTAAACTATAGACCTTGGTTAGTAGCAATGCTTCAATATTGGTCCATCCATTGTAACAAATATACCTCACTCATGTAAGATGTTAATAATAGGGAAAATTGTGTAAGTGGGTGTGGGAGTTATATAGGCATCCCCTATATATTTTATTTTATTTAGAAAGATCCTTTAGATTGCATAAATTTTACATAAAAAATATGGGGGGATTCTCACATACCCTGCCCCCACCCCACTCACACTTCCTCCCATTAACAACATCTTTCATTAGTGTACATTTGTTACAATTGATGAACACACATCCAAGCATGACTACTAACCATGCTCTGTAGTTTACATTACACTTTACACTTTGTACTACACAATTTTACAAGTTTTGACAAAATGTATAATGGCCTATATCCGTTATTGCAATGTCATGCAGAATAATTCCAATGTCCCAAAAATGCCCAATGTTACACTTATTCTTCCCTCTCCTTCCCCTCAGTACCTCTGGTGGCCACTGCCTTTATATCATTGTTACAATTTCTTCCATTGCTAGAATAATAATAAGTCATAGTTGCATTCCCCCCTTATGTTTGTTGATTCCTCAATCTTGAGGATTTTGGAATGGTGATGCCTCCTCTGTTTCTGATTGAGAGGGACCTTAGATCCCATGAGGCAGATGGATGGAACTACACTTTTGATGTAACTTTTATGTAATCTAAAATTCTCTAAAAATAAAATTTATTATTATAAAAATATAAAAATAAAAGCAAATGATTAAAAAGAAGAAGAAATTAAAAGAAACCAAAACCTGGGTGCTAGGGAACTCATTGCTATTGGGTTGTCACTGCTTACAGTTTTTTTCATTGGACAGAGCTAAGGAATATATGAATATTTATACTGTGCATGTATCTATCTCTTTATAAATATGTAAGTATGTACATAAAGACAATTACATCTATATTTACTTTTTTTCAGATTTATTTATTTATTTATCCCCCGCTTGGTGCTTGTGCTCTCTATGTCCATTTGCTGTGCATTTTTTTCTGTGTCTGCTTGTCTCCCTCTAGTTGCATCGTCTTGCTGCGCCAGCTCACCATGCCATGTGGGCCAACTTGCCTTCACCACCTGGCCCCGGGAATTGAACCTGGGGCCTCCCAAATGGTAAACAGGAACCCAACCACTTGAGCCACATCCACTTCCTTATATTTATTTCTATATATATTAAAACCACAAACCTACCCCAAGTCCAGCTACTTAATTTATAGTACCCAGTGCAAAATGAAAAGTGAGACCCTTGTTCTAAAAGCAGGAAAAAATGTGCCATTAATGACACTAAAATATAAAGCTTTTTCCTTTCTTCCACAATATCTCTACTCTTCATGGTATTTTTTGCTTACTGCTTAATAACATTCTAAGTAAAGAAAAATTAAAAATTTAAATTATTTGCATGAATTTTACTGTTCACTATATTGTTGCAGTGTCACTTTGAAATACAAATATAAGAGCATTTAACTTGCATGTGGAATCACTAAGTTACACAATTCCTATTTCATAGTTCATATTCCATTGTGCATGTATTTTGTTCTTACTAGAATAGTTGAAACTCTGCAAAAAGTAGCATAACTTTTTATTTTGCTTTTTGATATGTGAACATTTGACCAACACGCTCCATCTTTTACTTAGTGATGAATAAGGGAAGACTGAAGGAAAGAAACTATTAGTTGCCCTGTCTTTCCCTTTCCTTCTGTCATCATTTTCACTGTAAGTGGTTGACTAATAGAGGGCAACATGAGAAAGAAAGAATATGATAAGGGTCCACGGTTGTTTTGTATTTTTAGAAGGTCATTCTCTTCCCTCCTTCTACCTTGGAAGCAAGCTCTAATTTGAAAGGAAAGTGTGATCTCTTGGAGCTCTTATCTCCAAGAGCTACTCATAGAAATAACATGCTTACCTTTGTACTCAAACTGAGTCTTGCTGAACTCCTACCCATCATAGGTTCATTGTAATTTTGTGCTGATAGGATGTTGTGACTGCTACATGCTAATGGGCTGACAAGGTGAGTTAGATAAGCATATTGTGTATATCTCCTCTGCTTCACTACCTTGTTTGAGTTAACTTATGGAACACAAGTTCAAAGATAAAATGTTTAATAACTTCAGATGATGAGAGTAGAGCATTAAACAAAATGTAGTGCCCTTCTGAGTTTGGGTCCCTGTGCATCTGCACAGGTCATGGACCCAGGAAGCTGGCCTTGGATCTGGCTTCTGGCAACCCAAATAGAATCCAATTTAACACTGCCATTGAGATGCCATGGGTTTGGTGAGAAAAGCCTCACATCATAGATGTATAAGTAGTGATGCATGGCAAAATACTCTCTATTTATTTTCTAAATGCAATTCATTTGGGTAGGGTATTTACCCATACACAGTTGGGAAAGGCTCCAAATAGGAATCTTCTAAATTTGTCTGAGGTGAGTTACTATGGCAAGCCAATATGAATTCTGAATAAACAGTTTTCCTCCTTCTCAGATAAGAGCTTACATTTCATGTTCTATTTCCAAAGACTTTCCTCTGACCTCTTTAGAGTCCCATCATGCCATACCCAGTATTCAGACATTTTAATGAGGACCTCAGTGGGTGTTGAGAATCACTGTGTGTGGATGTCAGTCATGATGTTAAATATTTTATTTTATTTATTCCACTTCCTGACAAGGGGTTTCTTTTCACAAGAAAGTAATTAGATTTTTGTAGGTTATGAATCTCAATTCCTGCTTCATAAATATTTCAGTTATTCATCTCACCTCTTTCTCATCCTGGGAAATCCTCTTATTGTTTTACATTGGATGAAATGGTACCTCTTCCTAAATGTTCAGGAAGAATTGGTCTTTCCCTTTGTGCTCCCCTCTGCTCCTCTTCTCTGTGTGGAACTTACTGGTTTATAATGTAATAATGGATTTCTAAGTCTGCTTTCTCCATGAGGATTTCAGATTTCCCCAGGGTTAGAATAGGATATTTTTCCTTTCTTTGTCCCTTATGCTTATCAGCGTCAAGTACACAGTCAACTTAAAGAGGGAACACTTGACAGCTCTTCATTCTTTGAACATTTTCTTCTCACATTTTAGTCCTACTATTTTTTCTCAGTTGAGATGGCATGTATGTTTAGCTATTGAAAATGAAATGGAAAGCATAATCCCATATAGTTATAGCTTTATTACTGATAAATAGGAGATGTCTGAATAGACAATTATTGTTAGAGAGGATAACATAAGATTGTCTCTTTAAAAGCTGGAATGTCATTTTCAAGACCTCTTGCTAACCACTGTGCAAAGTTAGTTCAATTAATTTAAACAGTTGAGAGTTAAAAGTTTAAAGACAGTTTTGGCCCTTTACCAAAATTTTTAAAAAATTTTTCATTATTTTACTTTAATAACACACATAGAATTTGGAAAAAATACATTTAAAAAACCTGCCTGGTGAGAATTAGCATGGGGAATCTTCATTCTTTGTGGCTTCCACCTGGACTCTTGGTGTCCATTTGTCTGTGGTTGAATTAGACCTAGAATTGTCTGCTGGAGAGGTTAAGACAATGCCTCCAGCCATTTTCCTCGCTATCTCCACATGGATGCAATGACCTCCTGTTCGCACACATTTTAGTTCATCCTACAAATCTTAGATGAGTTCAACTCATGATTAAGGGGTGTGATTATGGTTTGCCAATGGTTTGCAACATAATATTTGTATTTTGCATAGTTGTGAAAGCAAAACCTCTAATGCTTTTCTGACCAAAACTTATCTATAGTTCTATAATATTTATAGAAGTTGGTCTGAAGCAATGCAGCTTTGCACATCACCTGTTAATCCTTCAATAAATAATAGAATTTTCCCTCTCACTGTCATCATCTGCTTCTTCCTCTTTATTGTTAAATTGTTGTTTATATATTATGATACATGTGCTGTAGTCCATTTGTTCTCTAGTTCTGGTGGAACCTCTAAAATCCTTTTCATACCAGACAGACCATTGGATTGCTGCCCATGTGCACCACATTATTGTGGTCTTTTGTAGACCCAAATTTGTGGAATTGGTATGCAATATAATATGGAGATTGAGAGCTTGGGGTTTGGAGACAGATGTTCCTGATTTGTTTACCTCCCCCCACTTGTTGTTTGCACTTGCTGCCTGCTTTCTGTGTCCATTTGCTGTGTGTTCTTTCCATGTCTGCTTGTCTTTTCTTCTCATCTTTCTCTTTTTAGGAGGCTCCAGGAACTGATCCTGTGACCACTGGTTTGAGAAAGAGGCACTCAATTGCTTGAGCTGCCTCATCTCCCTGGTCTGCTGTATTTCTCACTGTCTCTCCTCTGCATCTCCCTTTGTTGCATCATCTTGCTGCATCAGCTCTCCATGGCATGGGCCAACTTGCCTTCACCAGGAGGCCCAGGAATTGGCAAGAACTCAATCACTTGAGCCACATCTGCTCCCCCATTCCTGATTTGAATCCCACTCTAGTATGGACTCTTCCTCTTATCCTCTGTGTGACCATTGGCATTTTTCCTGAAGGCTCTAAAACTCAACTTTCCCTCCCATCTGTAAAATAGTGTAAGATGATTCCTGACAGGGTTGCAGAGACTAGTTAAGGAATAATTCATGAACAGCACTTAGTATTTGGCCCCAAAGCTGGGCCTTTGGGGATAACCAGAGATGTAGAGGGAAAAAAAAAATAACACAAGAGTTAGGCAGAACTTACATTTATGTCTGCAGACTGGAGCCAAGGTCAGTTTAAAGTGACTCAGACCTGATTCCCTATGCTGCAGTTTCACTCTTGCTTAAATACTTGTTACTACTTAGCGTTTGTTTTGATTATGCATATGGATGAATGTATATAGCTAGTTATATAATTGTATGATTAGTATGTTCAGGAAATCTCACTTGCTCATACATTGCATGATCAAAAAGTGGGTGAATAACCACCACTGGATGGTGATTTTACTATGTTAATTAAGCAAGTGGAAGTAAGGACAGCCAGGAGCTTCTTCTGCACATGTCCAGCCAACAGGTTGAAGCTGGTTTTCATACTTCATTGCTTCAACAGGATGTTCTTGACCACAAGAAATGGCATTTGACATCAAAAGAGGGTTGCATCTCATTACCTTCTAATTTGCATATAATTCTTTCAAGAAGTCATCCTACATCCACCATTAGCTCAGTACCTGACCTAGGAAATGCTGAATATATAATTAAATGCACCTTGGAGTACTATCATTGATCTGCTTGGGTTAGCACTATATGACAGATCTCCCCTAGTCATGGTAGGGATGTTGCTAAGAATATTCATTCATTCATTTATTCAGCAAGTATTTGTGGATGGCCTCTTTTGTGCCAGGCATAATTCCTCTTGCTGGCAAAACAGCAATGAATAAACAGGATGTAATCCCAGCCCTGAAGGAGTTTATATTCTAGGTAGGGGTGGGATATATATAAGTAATATATATATGAGTATAAGTAGATTATTTAATACATGAGAAAGTGAGAGTGCTATGGAAATAAAATGAGAGCAAGGTAGTGGGTGTGGGGAGTGTTGGGGAGGAGAATGTATTTGTAAAGGTTCTCATGGCTGGCCTCTCCAAGAAGGGTCACTTGAGCAATACTTGAAGGAAGAGTAAGTGAGGCATGCAGATATCTGAGGAAGAGCATCCCATCAGGAATGCTGATGTGGGAGTGAGTTCCTGGTGTGTTCAAGGAATAGTCAGGGGACTAGTGGGGTTGGAGAGCAATTGGTGATTAGTTGGTGATGAGGTTGAGACTGGCGATAGAGGAAAGTGAGACTGGGGTGAGGTGGGGAGGAGCACCACCTTTCTCAGAGTCATTCCACCTCATGGTATTGAGAGTGGAGATTCAGCTGCCTGATGCCCTCTGCTGACACCACCCTACAAAAGCAAAGTACCAATTCACACCCCCTCACTCTGGATTGTTCCTGCAACTGGAGTGGACATACAACTACCTGTTCAGTGACACTAACACCTGGGTAGTCTTCCTTTTGGAGCTTGTTCAGTAGGTAGGTATTATCAAAAAAGTTTTTCCATACCTTTTCTTATCTTTTGGCTTAGAGGGGCAAGCTTCTTTTTCTGCAGCAGTTGGTTTTGGGTTGTGGGCTTCTCTAGCACCCTGTTTAGGATATGTGGGAGGCACAAGGAGCTCACTGCCACATTTTTCCTCAAGTTCTGAGGCCCTTAGCCAACTTGCCTTATTTATTTATTTATTTATTTTTTTGAGGCACCAGGGCCAGGGATTGAAACTGGTACCTCATATGTGGGAAGCCAGTGCTCAACCACTGAGCCACACTGGCTTCTCTGTGTTTTTGTTTTTGTTTTTTCATTTTTTCCTTGTTTGTTTTTTCAGGAGGCACAGGGAACAGAACCCAGGACCTCCCATGTGGAAGGTGGGTGCTCAATCACTTGAGCCACACCCACTCCCACCAACTCACTTTTTTCTTTCCACCCTTTGGAATCTTCCTACGTTTATTGTATTATGCCCACTTTTTTTTGTTGTTGTAAGAGGAAGGACTAATGAGGAATGTGATTTCTCCATCTTGACTGATGCCTGAAGTCTGATAGTTGGATTTATCAGATAAACTGTGTCACTTTTGAGACTGAAAGAGTGTGATGCATGGATGCCTGGGCAATGGGCATGAAACAGATGACATGGTCACTACACCTTAAAAAAAAAAAAGACACCAAGTCCCAAATAGTATGTAGCTCAAGTCACATAGAGGGGAGAGGAGACAAATCAGGACCTACAGATAACTATTAGGAAATTTAATCACTTCAGTGAAAGCAACCACTCAAATAAAGCAATACAATTTTGAGGGTTGACAAGATGGGGAAGGTTTCAAGAGGGAAATTAGGTAAGAATGCAAATAAAACACTATTTGCTGGTAAAACTCACACTATAAATATAATACCCCCTTCCTTTGACAGCTCAGTTCAGTCCTGGGAGTCTCTAATTTGCTGAATACCAGGTGCAGCTCACTTCAATTGTCACTGCTTTGGGCAAAGGCATTGCCTCCTCAATCACAAGGATCCATTGCTAGTGGGAACAGCTCCCCGCAACCCTGAGGTGGGGGCAAGCCTGAGATGGGATCTGGGCCTGGAGGCCTGAGGCCACAGCAGAGATCATGATACCGGGTGTGTTCTTCCATAAGACCTGGCATCGCCCATTGACGCCTCTGAGTCCCCAAGCTGGGATCAACCTGGAGCTCCCGGTGTTCACCCAGCAGTTACAAGAGAAGACTCTGGGGAGCCCGTGCAGCTGCTCCCCTTTAGCCTGCCAACCCTGGCTTATGTGCTTCCCTCTGTGTCACCCAGAACAAGAGAGGAGAGAGACCAATCTTAGGGCTGTGAGTGAGTGGGGACCCTGGAAATGCCTACTGGTCAGGTTGTTCATGGCCTCCTCTATTGCTTCCACGAGGTTCACGGTTATAGCTCAGAGGTGGCAGAGGCAGAGGTGGCATGCTCACCTATGCCAATCAGGAGAGCAGGCATTATTGTAATTTTGATTTACATTTCCTTAATAGCTAGTGATGTTGAAGTTTTATTTTCATGTGCTTTTTGGCCATTTGTATTTCTTCTTTTGGAAAATGTATATTGAAGGCTTTTGTCCATTTTTAAATTGGATTTCTTCTTATCATTGAGTTGTAGGATCTCTATATATGATGAGTCTGGCACCGTTATCTGATATGTAGTTTTCAAATATTTTCTTCCTTTGAGCAGGCTGCCTTTCACCTTCTTGACAAAGCCCTTTGAAGCACAAACATACTGAATTTTGAGGAGGTGCCATTTATCTATTTTACCTTTCATTGTTTGTGCTTTGGGTGTAAGAGCTAAGAAACCACCTCCCACTATAGGATCTTGAAGATGTTTTTGTACATTTTCTTGTAGGAGTTTTATGATCCTGGCTTTTATGTTCAGTTCTTTGTTCCCTTTTGAGTTTATTTTCATGTAAGATGTGAGATAGGGGTCCTCTCTCATTCCTTTGGATACGGATATCCAGTTCTCCCATCATTTGTTGAAAAGACTGTTCTGTCCCAGCTGGATGGTCTTGGTAGCCTTTTCAAAAAATCAACTGACCAGGTGAGGGGATGTAGCTCAAGTGGTTGAGTACCTCCTTCCCCTATACAAGGTCCTGGATTCAATCCCTGGTACTGCCTTTAAAAAAATCAATTGACCAGAGAGTTGAAGATCTATTATTGAACTCTCAATTCAATGCCATTGGTTAATATATCTTTTATTCTTTTACAAAGTGGATATCCAGTTTTCCCAGCACCATTTGTTAAAGAAACCTTCCTTCCTCAATTAGTGTACTTCCCATTCTTGTCAAAAAGCAGTTAGCCATAGATACATGGCCAAAATATCTAAAGTCAATTCTATTCTATTGGTCTATATGTCTACCTTTATGCCAGTATTGCACTGTTTTGAATACTGTGGCTTTGTAGGAAGTTTTGAAATCAGGAAGTGTGATTCCTCCAACTTTGCTTTTCTTTCATAATACTGATTTGCTTATTCATGGTTTGTTTCAATTCTGTATGAATTTAAGGGTCAACTTTTTCATTTCTTCAAAAAAGACTGCAGGGGTTTTCACAGGTATTGCATTGATTGCTTTGTTAGTATTGCTAATATTAAATGCTCCTATCAATGAACAAGCAATACTTTGTCATTTATTGGGGTCCTCTTTAATTTCTTTTAGCAGTGTTTTATAGTTTTCAGTGTACAAATCTTTCACCACCTTGGTTAAATTTATTCCTAGCTATTTTTTCTCTATGAGCAATCGAGAGTTTTGTTTTTCAAATTCCTTTGTGGTCTTTTCATTGCTGGAGTGTAAAGTCACAGTTGATTTTTCTATATTAATATTGTAGCCTGCAACTTTGCTGAATTTGTTAACTAGTTCTAATAGTTTTCTTGTGGATTCTTTTGAATTTTTTATAGGAAGGATCATGTCACCTGTGTTTTGCTTACTTCTTCACAGCAGCATTGCATTTTTTTTTTAGCATTGCTTTTTATTAAACCTGTGGGCCTAATTGCAAATTTTAACATCTACAATTGTTTTGAAAAGTATCCTAAACATGCAATTTTTAAGCAATAGATGTAACCTAGCATGCATACCATGCAAAACTGCACTCAACATCTCCTGGCCATTGATAAGATAAAATTCTGCATTTGTAAGGCCCCAAGCCACTTTGGCAGCTTGGAGCTTTCTGACCCAGAGGCTCCCCATTGTGCTGAATTTGTGACATTGCCTAGATCTTTTCCTCAGAAGTTTCCTAATTCCCCTCTTGGGGCTCCCTCCTGTCCCTGACTCTTCAATATCACCTCCTGCTGTGAGGCTCCACCTCTTGCACTACAAACCTGAGAATTACTCCAAAAGTTCATGTTTTACTACCATCTAGTGGCTAAATATTTTTGCAACTCATAAATCCTTGACTTTGAACTCATTACATCAAGCTCCTGTGCATTCCGGGGCCTGGTGCCTCAGTTTGTTTTCTGTTTTGTTTTTTATTTTTGCATGTGAGATACTCAATCATCCTTTCCATAAATTTCTCTTTTGTTTTAAATGTCAGAGTAAGCTTCTTTGCTTTATACCAAAATAGCAACATAGCCCATATATTATATGAAAACTATGAATTAAATTTCGGATGCTCTTTCATAGTTTATAATAAATATTTTACAACAATGCAAGATGTTAGTGGGTTGACATATGGGAAACTTATATGATGATATGCATGTTTGTTTTATAAGTTCACAACATTTACTATACACTTATTGTTTATGTATATTGGTGTATGAAAGATATATGTCAATTAAATTTTTAAAAAGAAAAATAGAATTAAATTTCAGTAAAATATATTAAAACCTCCTGAAAATAAGTCTGTTGACCAATGGGTAAAAGTCCTTTACTCTTCTGTGACAGGCTCTAAGAGCTAAATGAAATCATTCAACAGTGACAAATTTTGCAAAGAGGAGTGATCCCCAAGCTCTGTCCTTCACAAGGAAGAGACTGATTCTTGAGTCCTTGAGACCCATTCCTCAATAACCTTCATTTATTTAGTGAAAATATGGGGAATTTACCAGGATGGGTGGGGGAGGAAGGCCAGTGGTCTCCCTTTCTTACCCAACTCTCTCTATCACTTACCTCATCTGGGCAGGACCCACCAGAGCAAGCAGAGTCAAAGAGTAGAGGATGCTCTGTGGTTCTTATTGAACCAGAGCATGTCTGAAAAGGGCACTCTCAAGTCCCCATGCAAGTTTCCATTCATGACCCACATGCCTTCCTGCTGGGACATGAGTGGAGGTGTCTAAGAATTAGAGGTCTGGGGACAGCCAGAAAGACAGACATGAAGAGAAAAGAGAAGAAAGAAAAATAAAAACCTTAGAGAGAGATGGACAGAGAGGTGGGGAGATAAAAGACTCAAGCTACATTTAACAACATGATGATGCAACTGAGGAGACCCGAGGAGAGACACAAAAAGCAGGGAGTGGATGTGGCTCAAGCTGTTGGGCACCTCCCTCCCACATGGGAGGTCCCAGATTCAGTTCCTAGTGCCTCTTAAAAAGAGATGAGGAGACACAGAGAGTAGACAGCAAGCACAAACAAGTGTGGGGGGGGGGCGATAAATAAAGAAGTAAATCTTAACAAAACAAAAAACAAAAAAGTCCTTAGGATCCACAGACAGAGACACACACATTGATGCCAACAGAAGAAAAGAGAGAATCCCTGATTTCAAATACATCAGTTTTTCCACTTTGCTCTTGGAAGGAAATCTTCAGTCCTCACCATGACCTCTAGCCATCCTTGGACTTGCCATTGACCTCTCTGGTCACAGGTTGGGAACATGCACTCATCGTCAATGATTTTCTCTTGGTTCTCATCCAGTGGGGAGCTCTTCGTGGCTTCAGAGTATTTGAACATACTCTCTCTTCTGCTCAGAATGCTCTACTCCTCCCTTACCTCTGTAATTCCCTCATGTCCTTCAGGTCTCAAATATCACTTTCTCAGTGGGGCTTGCATGACTAAGCCCCATTCCTTTCCCTGAATTCCCACTGCTGCCAGGATCTACCCTCAATACACTTTATCACCAAGCAATTGAGGAATGACCAACTGTTCATTGTGTGCCTACTGTACTGACATGAGTTCCATCGGGGAGGCCTGGGTCTGTCTCATCCTTGGTTCTATCCCCAGGACCTAGGCTTGTTCAGGGACATAGTAGGTCTGCTGTGGAGTTGTGTGGGTGAGTGGAAGGGAGGCTGTCAGAGAGACCAACAAATTCAAGAGCTTCCTGTGCCCCCACCCTCTTCCAAGCTTTCAACTTCATCCCCTTGCACAGAGTCTGGCTTTTCAGGTCTTTCTGCAGTGTAGACCTCTTTCTCTTACTCCAGGCCTTTGGTTTTTATCTTTGGTATTTTATGCTGAATATATTTTACCAATGTTTTACTTATTTATATATATATATTTTAACATAATATTAATTATGTTAAAGAAATATCTGACAGCAGTATGTACAAACCATCAAAATCAATGTTTACTATATTATGGATTTACTTTATTGTATGTGGAAGGTATTTAAAGAGAATTTCATAAACTATGTTTTAATAATTATCAAAGATGTTTTCTTCATTGCCCTTTGTTCATTTTATTCTTCCTTTGTATCCCTATTAAGGTAATTAAAAAATATACTGATGTGTACATTCCATACAGTGAAACTCACAGATCTTCAGTGCATAGTTTGCTAAGTTTTGACCAATGCATGCACACTTGTGAAGATACATTATTTCCAACACTCTAGAAAGTTCCCTCCTGCTCTTTCCAAGTTAAACAAGTCCCAATTCCCTCTCTATCCAGTGATAACCAATATTCTGATATCTTTAATAAATTTTAGACCTTTGTGTCAATTAAATCACTTACATATTAAGACAATTCTTTCACTGGGCATAGTTATAATGAGAATCAACCATTTTGTTGTGTGTACATCATGTTTATCCCATTTCATTCCTGATTAGTACTCTATTATATGCTTCATTTTTTATTCATACTCCTGTTGATGGATGTTTAATATGTCTCCAATTTTTTATTATTAAAAATAAAGCTGCTATGAACATTCAATTACAAATATTTTTCTGGATGCATTTATTTTCCTTGGGTAAATACCTAGGAGAGGACTTCCTGAATCACATAGGTATTTGTTTACAATTTTAAGAAGCTACCAAAAAACTTCCAAAGTGGTTGCGCTATTTCCAACTTCTATCAGCAATGTATTGGGGTTCTTGCTGCTCCATTTCATTGCCAGCATTTGGTATGGCAAATTTTGTTTTGTTTTGTTTAATTGTAGGCATTCTAGTGGATGTTTATTCATGTCCCATTAAATTTATTTGTGTTTTCCTTAGGAAAATCATTGCGAGCAATTTCACATGACTTTATTAGTCATTTTTTAATCTTCTTTAGTGAAGTATCCTATTCAAGTATATGGATGACCTGTTGCTAGGGGCACACACACTAAGGGCCATTGTGTCTCTTGGAGACTTGCTTCCTTTATCATTAGGTAATGTCCTTTTATATCCCTAATAATTTTCATTGTTTTGATGTCAGCTTTGTCTGAAATTGATACTCCAGTTTTTTTTTGGAATAGTGTCTGCAAGGTATTGGATTCTCCATTCCTTTATTTTCATTTTCTGAGTTTATATTTAAAATGAATTTCTTATAGAAAACATTTAGTTTTTTTTTAAAGCACTCTCATAGTATCTGTCTTTGGTCAGTGAGCCCAGTGACATTTTAAGTCATTATTGATATAGTTGGGTTAATATCTACTCTATATTTAACAGTTTCCTATTTGTTGCCATTGTTCTTGGTTTCTTTTTCTTCCACTCATTTTCTACTTCCTCTGATTTAATTGAACATTATATATGATTCCATTTTCTCTCCTGCTGAGCATATCAATTATACATCAGTTTTGTTATTTTAGTGGTTGCCCTAGAGTTTGCAATATGCATTTACAAATATTTAAGTAAACTTTTAAATATCACTATATCATGTCTAGGGTAATTTAAAAAGAGTATTCCCATTTCCTTCCTGTCCCTTGCCATCATTCAATTCACTTATATTTAAGCTATCATCATGCCATGTAGTTGCTATAATTATTCTGAATGAATTGTTATCTGTTAGATGAATTAAATGGAAAAACAACATATTTTATTTTATTTTCATTTATTGCCTCTTAACACTCTTGCTTCTTTTTGTATATCTGACATTCTGCCCTATATCATTTTCCTTCTCTGGAAAACTTCCTTCCATATTTCTTGCAAGGCAGGTCTACTATCAACAAATAACCCCAGTTTTTGTTTGCCTAAGAAAATCTTAAATTTCTCCTTTACCTTTGAAGGATCATGTCCCTGATCAATGTAGAATTCTACATTGATATGTTTTATATTTTCTTTCACCACTTCAATTATTTCACTCTTCTCTTTCCTTGTTACAAGGCTTCAGAAGAGAAGTCCAATCTCATTCTCAGGCTTGTTCCTCCCTAGGTAACTGGATTTTGATGTGTGTGTTTGTTCTTTTTCTCTCCTCTGACTCCTTTCCTTATTCTTTGTCTTTGTGATCTTTGGTTTGGATATGATATGCCTAGGTGTAGATTTTTTATTTATCTTGCCTAAACTAAGGTTCTCTGAGTGTCCTGGGTCTATTGATGGTGTCTGACATTAATTTTGTACAATATTTCCTCTGCATATCTCTTTCTTCTCCTTCAATGATTTCTACTACACTTAGGTCACACCTTTTGTAATTTTCCTACAGTTCTTGGATATTGTTTACCATTGTTTTCATTCTTTTTTCTCTCTACTTTTACTTTAGGAAGTTTCTACTGGCATGCTTCCAGCACACTGTCTATATTCTCACTGGGTTCAGCCTACTGATGATCCCATTAAAGTCATTCTTCATGGGGTTCTTGATTTCCTCCCCTTATACTTACTAAACCCTGCCTCACTTTCCTCACTCCAATCCCAGCACTGGTTCCAAGGCTCCACTTCCTACTACCATAGACATTAACAGAAAGGCTGCCCCTTCCCAGTTTCCATGATGGGTTTGTAGGTCAGAAATAGGCCAAGGGTCACCTGAATCTAATGACCTGCACTATTTTATTCTATTTTTATGGAAATTGTTTTAATTGAGAACTTAAAACCAAAAAAATTTAAAAAGGGTCTTTATATTATTTCATTCTATATTTTAAATATCACTGGATTCTCAAGTAATTTCAGGCTTTTTTACTGTTAATGAGCATTTCAGTTTGTCCCAAGAATTAAGAACATATTTATAATCACATTAGTTTCTAGGATAAGAAGAAGAAAGCAGGCCCATAGAATTTTTACAACATAAAAATTTTTGTAGTCTCATAAGGTGTCCCGGCCCGTGGGACAAATCAACTGAGGCTCTGAGCTATCCAGCGAAGGAATGAGACACAGCATGTGTCAGAACATGCCTGTGTACAGGGCTAGGTCTCGCTGGGACCTGTGAAGAGAGAAAGGGGTATGGGACAAGGGGACATGAAGAATGACAGCAAGACAGGATTCTGATCAAGCTGCAAAAGTTTATTGAAGAAGCAGGGCTT
>JAQZBX010065843.1:0-16227 GCA_029593785.1 Cabassous unicinctus
TTTTTTTTTTTTTTTTTGCTACTAATAATATTGCCTGCTCGGCTGATTTTTCCATTTAACAATCTTTCAAAAAAGAATGTTCCCCTTTTGCCTTTCCACACTTCATTTTACTGGTGAACACTAGAGCTCAAAGAAAAAGACTTTTGTTGACAAGTTTTTAGGGTCAAACTTATAACAACAATTGATTTGCCTCATGAATTATGTGCTATCACAAACTGCAAATTTGTAAAGAAGCTTCACTTGTCATTTTCATGCAATGTGACCTCCTAGAACTAAGTGGTGTTATAGGCTAATGAAATGTCATTTTGCAATATTAGAACAGCAGTAATGAGAAGGAAAGTTTGGCCAGAGTGAAAACCCTGTGAAAATACTTGTGATTCAATTGACTGTAAATTCCATAAACTCCTCAGCTTTTTGTGGACATGGTTTAACTCTCAAAGTACCATGAAGTAAAGCTTTTCTAAAACTTTCCCCCTCAATTCCATAGGATTTCAGATCAAATGAACTGACCAGATGCCAGAGATCAGCACTTTCATTTCCTCCACTAGCGAGATGATAGTGTTCTTGGGAATGGTGGGCAGACCGAGGTCATAGGAACAGACCAAGGTCATAGGAAGAGAAGGCAATAGGAGGGAAGACCACAGCTCATGGGTACTTTGTAAAGTTTCTGCTACTGGCTGTGGCTATTTACTGATGTTTTGCAAGCTTTTCTTTTTTCTTTTCCTTTCTTTTCCTTCCCTTCCCCTTCCCCTTCCCCTTCCCCTTTTCCTTTTCCTTTTCTCTTCTCTTCTTTTCTTCCTTCCTTTCTCTTCTTTTTTTTCTTTCTTTCTCTCTCTCTCTCTTTCTCTCTCTTTCTCTTTCTTTCTTTTTCTTTCTTTCTCTTTCTCTCCCTCCCTCCTTCTCTCCCTCTCTCTCTTCCTTCCTTCTTTTATCTTTTTACCGGAACCCACAATAATAAATATATTTTACATTGTGTCCCAGCACACACATGCATATAAATATACAGTTGAAAAAAAGTTTGGTGAAACAATACTTACCTTTACCACACATGGTGCACTCTGATATTTCCTCCTCCATTCTTCTTCATTAATTGATAAAAAGACAAATCATGACCTACTCAATTGATTTCATGACTTGCAATAGTAAGCACTCATTTTGACCCCCTTCCATTCCCTTCTCTGCATTTATTTTTTCATTCATTCTCTCATTCTTCTGTTAACATATGCACAGGTGGAACTATAGCAATTACTAATGTAGGCTCATCTGCAAAAGTGAAGCATGTTAGCCAAGGAGGAAAAATGCTATAGGAGCGAGAAAGGGGAAATCCTGATGGTGAGTGGCAGAGGGAAGCCGGCTCTTGGACTACCTGTCCAGCCTGAGGACACCTTGCTGTAAATCCTTGTCTCTGGAAAGGAAGCTCTAGTTGATACTGGGTTTATGCAGTCACTGTGTCCCCACAGGGTCTGTCTCTCAGTACTCAAAATGGAATGAATATCACTATTTGTAATTAATTGGGGGAAGATCAACCAAAATTGGTGTGTCAGAATTTCAGTGTATATTATAAGAAAAGCAACTTTAGTACTTGGAATTCATACAGTGCCCTCATCTAAGTATTATATATACATATGTATATATTTCATGACCTTTCACAGCCATAATAGCAATAACAGTAATGACAATGACTATTTATTCAGGAAATAATTATTAGATGCTTTCCATGTGCAGGCACTATGGCTACAGCAATGAATAAAACATATAATTCTGCCCTCCTAGCACTAAAATCCAGAGAGAGATAGATGATCATAACTATCATTTATCAAGTACTTTGTACAGAGTCTTGTAACTGTTCTCCAATGTCCCCAACAACCGTGCAGTACAGGTATTATTAGCTTCTTTTCTAGATGAGGAATGAAGGTTTGGAGAAGTTAAATAATACCTAGTGAGTAGCTTGTTTTTTGTTTATTATTTATTTGTTTAATCAGTGATAATAACAGCTAACATTTGTTGGATGCCTTTGACATGACAAACACTAAGTTAAGTGCCTTCTGTATGGAAGCCCCTTTAATGCCAACAAGAACCCTGGAGCTTTCATTATTCCCATGCCACAGATGAGGAAACTGAGGCTTAGAGAAACCACACAATGGCAGAGCCAGGAATGGAACCCAGGTGTTCTAACCTCAGAGTCTGAACTTTTAATCACAGTGCCATAATTTTAAAGAAAGGATGTTCTTCTAAAAATACCCAAAGTTGGCCTTAAGTAATTTGAATATTGTTTTTTAGATTAAGTTCTGAGGCTCTAACCTGCTTATTCATCGTGACTCAAAATTGTGATGCAATTATAGCTTCTAACCAAACTTTTGCCTTCCAGAATCCACAGAATCCAAAGCACTTTACTTTTTCACAATCTAGTCTATAAGGGGGCTAGATGAAAATACTTTAGTGCAGAAAAACATAATTTTACACAGATTTAAAAGGATTTATTTCATGCTCCTTTCCCACTCCCTCCTGTCAGCAGCTTTATAGTGTGCCCTTGCTCCAGCAGTGGGCAGTGGGACACAGGAGCCTACTTTCAACCCGTAAATCTTTTTTATGGTATTTTTTTTTTTTAAGATTTATTTATTTATCCCCACCCCCACCCCCATTGTTTTGCGCTCGCTGTGTACTCTATCTATGTCTGCTTGTCTTCTCTTTAGGTGGCACCAGGAACTGATCCTGGCACCTTCTAGAGTAGGAGAGAAGCGCTCAATCTCTTGCACCACCTCAGCTCCCCGGCTTGCTGTGTCTCTTATTGTCTTTCTTCTGTGTCTCTTTTTGTTGCATCATCTTGCTGCACCAGGTCTCTGCACGGGCCAGCACTCCATGCAGGCCAGCAGTCCTGCACGGGCCAGCATTCCACGTGAGTCAGCATTCTGCGTTGGCCCGCTCGCTGCGCAGGCCAGCTTGCCTTTCACCAGGAGGCCCCGAGAATCGAACCTTGGACCTCCTGTATGGTAGACGGGGGCCCAATAGCTTGAGCCACATCTGTTTCCCTATGGTATTTTTTAGAGTTTAATTTTCTTATATAAAAAATCATGAGCTTATATTCAAATGAATATGGTGCATATTAGAGCTCATCCTTTATTTCCTTGTTGTAAGTTTGCCCATCTTCAAATTCTATGAGGGTTGAGAACAGGTGGCTTTCATTATATGAGTGTTTGAACACTGCATTGTGGAGAAGGAATACATCTAGCATAAATTAAAAATTTTAACCGAATAGTATACTGTTCTTGAATCACCCCTTTTCCATTCATTTGAGACCTGGTTCAGAGATCCTGGGAGAACAATGAAATGCTCTGGAGATAAGTGGAAGGACAAGATCTCATGTTTCAAAAGCCAGAGACAGGAATTGTTGGAGCAGATAGACTGAGACACGTTAATGTATAAGACACAAGTTTTCAAAAGTTCAGCAGGAGGGAGAATAAAGTCCATGCAAATGATAGAACCTTGGGAACTACACATTATTTACATGTTACTCTTTTTTATGCTTGGCCAGCCACATATTTCATTTGTCCAAGGAAAAGTCAGAGAAATGTAATTTACAGTGCAGACCTACAGAGTTCCACCACTATATTTATGGCCCCCGAAAAGTCACGAATTTGGTGCGTGTTTGTTGCACTAACCTCTCTTCATAAATGAAGAGATCTTTACCCACTTGTTTCAAGACACTCTCTTCTCTTCTTGCTCTCTTCCAAGTGACTGCTGCCTAAAATACCTAGGTATTTGAAGCCAGGTTTTAATCTTTTATATTCCAGAAAACTTCTTGTTCAATCTCCCGTTAGATGTTTAGCACATTGATGAGCATGTGATAAGTTTGCAGAAACAACTGATTGCTTGCTTGATGACTGGCCACTGACAGGGTTATTTTTAGAGGAAAACAAAGCTCAAGTGCCCACAGCCAGCAGGTATCCACAGCCCTCTGGGCTGTTTTTTGAGAAATGCAAGAGAATTTGCACTGACCTATCAGCTCTGTAGCTAGTCCTTCTGGTGAGCAAAGTTATCCATCTCATCCTTCAGGGGGTTTACAGAGTGCTGAGGAATGTGATGGAGTTTTTCCAGAATTACACCCCTTCATGGAATTTTCCTCAAGCCAATTAGTTCATCTCAACACTGAACTCAAATGCAAGAAAATTACAGAAAGCCAGCACAGATAACAAGCAAATGAAATACAGAGGACTACTAGCTTGTCCATATCTACTAGCTATGCAATTCTGGACAAGTCACTTTACCTCTCTGACCTCTTCACCTATAAAACGGTATCAACCATATCTACATCATAGAGTTACCATGGAATTAAATAAATATGTGCCATTGGCCAGAGTAGGGCTGGGTGAGTGAGTTAGTGGACCAGTGCAAAAGTTAACTCAAAATATACAAACCATATAATGTCATCATATTTAGAAGAATCATCACGGTACTTGCAGCAATAATACGATATAGTAATTCTTTGGGTTTCCAGAGGGTCCTGACTCTGAAGACAGGTTGTTTTCATAATAGAGATGTCAGGGTGTCTAGAATGGAGCTGGTTTAGCTAAGCTCAGATCAAATGAAGAAAAAGAGACCAGTCAAGAGCATTATCTTTACCACTTCTTCTGGAATGTGTTTCTCAAATATGTATTTAGGTGAATGCATGGTAGTTGCAACTCTCCCACAATTACTGACATACCCAAGGAACCTGCTGTCTCCCTGTGGCCCCCATGCCCTTTTCTTTCTATTTTTAAAGTGATGAGGCTCAGTCAAATGTTTTCCTTCCCCGAAGTTTAGGGCAGTTCCTGCCAAAGTTCCCCTTTCTAAGAAGTGATTTAGTACTTTACCCTGGCCCCAGATGCCCTGATAATTGTGTTTAGTCTCTGGTGGAAACCTTATTCTCTCATATTTCATGAGGTTGGGGAAAGGAGAGGGTCATGGAGTGCGGGTGAGGGAGAACACTGACCTGTCATTCTGAGCTTTGTCTTCCAGTGTCCTCCACTTTCCTGGTCTCCACCAGTGTCAAGGCCATTCTCCTTCAGGCCTGTATATAACTGATTATCTCCATCTGTCCTGCTGTTTCCCTGGTGACCATGTGTGGCCTTGTTCCTGGTGGCCCCTTTAGTTTTGTAGGCTTGTCTCAAAGAAAAGGGGGTGGTTGGAGTTGGGAGGATGAGGATGCTGGAGTAGCCACCTGTGGGACTACCAGACTCCCTACAGGAGAAGGAGGTACCTGGGGAATTGGATAATGAAGATACTCCACCCTCTGCCTTGGTTGAAACAATAGCAGCTATTGCTTTATTCTCTTTCAAAGGAAAAGAGCAGAGGATGTTTAGTACTCTCATTAAGCTCTGTTGATTCTTCTTCTGTGCTCATTGCTCAAAAGGCCCTGATGGACATCTTCAGCTATTTCAGAAATAGAAAGTATGGAGAAAATGCTTTCATATTAGTTTTTATTTTAAAATGAAATAAACACACACACACACCACCATAAACTTCATGTCCTAGAGCCCTGTAGCTGTGGATACTGGGAAAACAAACTTCCCTATGCCCCTCCCCGTGGGGGGTGATGTGATGTAAGCCTCACCCTTTGTTTGCCACTTGGTTTCCAGTGCTCTGCCTTGACCACTTAGTGCTTTCTCTGAATAGCAGAGGCAGGAGTGTCAGGAAGAGCTGGCGTGAGAACGGAACTGCACCACAGACTAGAAGGCGAGAGGGACAGAAAGCATCTGGAAGGAAGAAAATACTGCTGCCCAGGACCCCCTAGCAGAGACACCTGGGCTGTTGTGCTCATGCCACTCACCAGGTCCAGAGGGAAAGAGCTAAAGAATTATAGGCTTCAGTGGTGATGACCTGAGGCAATGACAAGAAAGACAGTGGTCCCTTTCTGAGAGAAATCATTTTTTGATAACAGAAAAGCCAAGATATTGTGAGATGTGACTCAGACCTGAGAATGAAAAGAGGGGGAAGGGAGACTTTGAGAACAGATTAGCCCATTTCAGTGGAGGTGAAATATTGTATCACATAGATTCCAACAAGTGGATACATGTGGTACAGTCATAGCATCTAACACTGGGTTTCAAAAAGTGGGTAAGGATAAAAGAGTTCATATACTAAAGCCAAAGTTTACCTCCTCATTCATGGGAGCTACAAGTGGTTTCCTCAGTGCCAAAAAAGCACATTCAGTTTAGCTAAGATCTGGGTTTGAGTTGCCATTCCATTCTACCTGTTGACATCTAAGACTTTAGACACTTACTTGTTTTTTAAGCTGCCTTAGAGGTCATTGTTAAAAATAAGAGCATATCCGGTACTAAATAAGTGCTTACTGTGAAAATTATGAATGATATGATTCTAATACAAGTGAAATTACAAGTTGAAGGTTGTGGTTTCAATTCCCAAATAAGCTAATTACCTTTGTATCAAGACTTTTGAGAAAGCCTAGCCAAGTTATCTGGCAATCACAGACCCTAGTTTTTTTCAGTATTTTACCTTACTGTAAATATATTTGCATGAACAAGGTCACAAACTAAATATTAAACGACCATTAGAATCTGGTACTGATCACTGAAATCCTGTATAATTTTTTAATACATTTATAGAAACACAATTTTAAATTGTAAAGAAATAGTTTAACTGTAATGGGATTTTAGTGTTTTCTATGGGTTTGGGAAGGAGACACAAGGAAGAAAAATAAGGAAACAGAAGAACCCGTGTTATTGTAGATGTTTCTATCTTTTGGGTTTTGTGTCCCTTCCAATTGCTTTCCAGGCCAGAAGGCATTAAGGTGGGCTCCCTTTACTAGAGCAGTTAGGGAAACCTTAAAATCCTTGGCCCTTCCCTCACCTAGGATGGCACCTTGCCTGCAGTAGACTTCATGATGTCCTCAAAATTGAGGGGAAGAGGCCTACTTACTACGCGATGATGATGTATTAGGCCTGTGGGACAGGGTGGAGGAAGGCAGGCTGTGAGAATGAGAAGAACCCCACCAAAATAACATTAAAAAAAATTTTTTTTATTAGATGAGATAAAATAAAGCAGCAGAGAGGTATCTGAGGACGTTGGCCTCATGACCTGATGTCTGCTTTAAATGCAAACTGAAGATAATCAGTAGGTAATCAGAATAATAGCTTTAAATTACATACAAATATATATATATATTTTTTAAAAAAGACTCTTAACTACATTATAAGATAAAAACCCTTTTAAAATAATTTATTGGCAACTAAGCTGAATGGTTTACACCAGTGCCTGAACTTGAGGTGAACTGACGTTATTCTGCCAGGAAATTTTTAGATTATCTATTTACACACACACACCCCTCACACTTGTAGCTTCCCCAGCTAGTAGTAACCTATAAAATAATTTAATTGCACTTTCCAACCAATAGAGAGACGTTTTTATTTGACCATGTGAGCTCTACTCTTTCGACAGAAAACAGTGAGCACATGTTCTCTGAAACAGCTGATGCCAAGCCACTCTATGGTTTTTTCCCTTTGCATTTTTTGGTGCCTGGATTGTCTTTAGAACCAAGTTCTCATAACATTTACAAAATACCATTCCCAGTGGGATGAGGGTAGGGGAGTGTAGAAGGAAATGCTGCTCCCATTATCTTCCACTGGAGGCTTCCCTGGACTGACTTTCTGAAAATCTCCCTCTGTTTACCTTCACCAGGAATGGCGGCCCTAGATAGTAAGGCATCGGGGAAGATGGGAATGCGAGCTGTAGTCTATTACATGACTACGACCATCATTGCCGTGGTGATTGGCATAATCATTGTCATCATCATCCATCCTGGGAAGGGCACAAAGGAAAACATGCACAGAGAAGGCAAAATTGTACAAGTGACAGCTGCAGACGCTTTTCTGGACTTGATCAGGTACGTCCTTGCAAGTCAGTCCCTTTGGGTGTATTTTGACCACCCAACCCCTCTTATGTTGGGGATCTAATAGAACCCCCTAAGAGGTGTCTGACTGACCAGCCTTGCCAGGCTTGAAATGCAGGCCACACTTTCACTTCTTTCTAGCATTGATCCATTTTCTGATCACATGTGAAAGCGGTGAGATTTTGAGAGCCTGCTTTGAGGATACGCACACAAAAAATCTGGTCACTCGGTTCCCCTCTCACCTCTGCAGCTCACTTTGGAATATTAATAAGTCCTGACTACTTTTCTCAAGTCCTGCTTTTTAAGGCCAGTTTTTATTCAAATATGAAGTTGGACTCTTTTAATGTAGAACTTGTGATCTGTATCATTGTCATTATACACAACGATTTAAGTCCAGAAGTTACCTTAGAGATCATGTGGTTATACCAGTCCCAAGGCTTTCCTTTTGTAATATTTATGAAGAAAGATTTTGGCAGATCAGTAATAAAAGATTAAAGGATGGCTTCTTCAGCTTGGTTTACGTGCCAGCCATACACTGATTACAAATGAGTTTTATCTGATATTTAAAATAGATTTGATAATAAGGTTAGTCTTACACAGAACTATGAAGTAAGCCAAAGTTTGATCCTGAAACCTTCCTACTTGCTTGCTCTACACATCTGCCCTTGTAGCAGTCAAAGTCCAGGCAGGAAGCATATTGCATACTCAAAAGGATAACTGAAGAGGGTTTGCAAAAGTGTGAGCCAAGTTAAAGGAACCTACAAGTGATGGTGAGGCACCAGGGGACTAGCAACAATAGGAAGTATTTTGTTAAAACCCCTAGCTCTGAAGAGGAAAAGGAAGGAGCTGTTGTCAGAACCCAGGAAGAGCTATAGTCATAGAAGGAGAACTGCAGGGTAGGAGCTGTAGCTTTAATCTGGACTAAGGGAGTTGCTGGAAAGCCACAGCCTTTCACAGAAAGAGTTGGGAGAAGATATACATTCACTTCTCAGTGCCCCTACCTTGAGATCTGTTAGTACATCCCACTGGACAAACCCAATGGAAAACTGGAAGACAAGAGAACCCACATACTACAGTCCATAGAGGGCAGGCTCCCACGGCACAGAGCAGAGCGAGAGTGGATCTAGATGGACAAACAGAAGATCTCCCAGCACAGGACTTTAGAGGCCCGACCTGCTGAGGGTTCTTCCACCAAGTAGCCCTACCCAGTCTATCCTCCCCAAACTTAGTCATTTCCCCTCCTTCTTTACAGCTTACCTGCAAAGGGCTGGTTTACCAATCTTAGACACTATAACCTACTCTAAAGGGCTCTCCATTGATCATCTGAAGGAAATTCCACCTAGGGACTTGATTTCACATGGTATCTCAAGGGATGAATCTGTGTCAGGTAGACTTGAGATTTGGGGAATAGTGGGTGCTTTTGGGCAGCAAATCTCAAATCTTACCATGGGTGACTCTACACTTTCTGTATGTAAGCACAACCCAGGCCCATGGAGCCTCTTGAAAGTCCTTTTTGGGGACTGAAGGTAACAGCCACCCTACAGCATCATTTCATCCCAAGTTGTCACCCAATAACTCTGGTTTTATTTGATACATACACTTAATTAAAGCTTTTCACCAAATTTTTTAAGGAACTTTACCCTCAGGTAGTTTGGATTAAGACTATTTTGTTATACTCTCTTTCCTTATAATTTCTGTTCCTTATCACCTGCTCTCTGGTTGATCCATCAACATTGTGTGATTCTGCCCCTCCTTGTCCCAGTGACAAGTGTGCTGTCCCCACCAGCCTACTTGGCTTGAGCATTTATCATATACTCTCCTGAACTTGCCTTTCTACCAAGGTTTATAGAAACAAGCCCGTAGAGCATTGAAGCGAAGCAAAAGGAAACAGGATGGCTTAGGTCGTAGGAAGAAAGGGACAAGAGTTTATAATCTTAAAACATGACTGTGATGACACACAGCTACTGTAATCTCTACAACTGCCCCAAGTCATATCTCCTCTTCCCACAGTCTTCAATCTTGGAGGCATAAGGTTAATTTAATCCATTCTCCTCTTTACCAGATGAGTCAGCTGAGACCTAAATGGGTACCATGACTTGGCCAAGGTCACACAACTTAGAGTCTCCCCAGCCAAGGTCCTGCCACTCAGTGAACTCAAAAATGCTCTATGCAATCTCTGAGGAAGCAACAAACCCTGCCACATGGTTCTCAAATTGAAATTGTGGGCCATTTCCCCATTGTCACCAAACAGCCTTAGAAACTCCAACAATCCAGTACCAATATCCCAAGTCCCAGAGGCCTTTGGACCCAGGACAGAACAAAATTCCACAGTCTGACCATGACTTTTAATTTAGTACCTACACACATGGCACAATGCCAAAATAGCCACTATTGAGCACCATCTCAGTTAACTGGAACGCTTCTTACAGAAGGCATTTCCTTTCTCATGTCAAGTCTTACTAGGAGCAGAGTTTTGATGGTTTGATGGTGTAATGTCTGAACCAAGAATCACATTGCCTGACAAGGGATCAGATGAGTTGAATTTGGGATGTCCTTGAAAAATACAGGCCACCTGGGTTCATTTAAGGATGACCACTTTTCCCATTTCAAGTGATAAAACCCACCAATTTTTTATCTCTTTTTCCATTTACTGCTTGGCTCAATGCAATCTTTTCCTTGGACACAATAAAACAGTATTTAAGTAGCAAAGTTATTATTTGGAAAATTTTCAAGTGACTATTATTTTCTTTGCAGGAACATGTTCCCTCCAAATCTGGTGGAAGCTTGCTTTAAACAGGTAAACACTCTGTAGCCACTAATTCACCTTTGAAATTCCTCTTTGGCACCTTTACCATATCAAACAGTAGGACCCTCCTTTTGTTTCTCTTTCCATTTCTCTGCAATAAGAAACACTTCTCTTGCCAACCAGATGGAAAGTACTAGGGTTTTCTGGGGTATTTTTTAGGAGGTGGGGTGGAGTGGGAAGTGGTTCTTACTTGATATGGATGGCTTACTAGTTGCCAGATACTGTGTGTGCCTTGCATACAAATAGCTCATTGAGCCTCTTACCCTTAAGAAGACTATCAGGAGACCTCCTCCATCCACCCCCATGTCCCACATACCAAAAAGCCACTGAGCAAGCAAACGCCAATGACAATTTGCTTTAAGGAAGTTTAGGGATAGTCTTCAGGTTTCTGGAAAGCCTTTTAAAGTCTACCAAAGGCCTTTTGGATTCTAAGGGAAGAGCAATATCTGAAAGGAATTTACTGAATGTCTGCTATATACCAAGCACTAACATTATATTTAATCCTCACATATATGTGATTAGGCATCATTGTCTTCATTTCATTGAGGCAACTCATCTGTAAGAGCTCAGGGAGATTATGCAGAGGCCTAATATCTCACAAGCAGTAAATTGTGGACCCAGAATTCTAATCCATTGTGTTGCCTCCAAATTCTTTCCTCTTTCTACTACTACATTCTGCCTCCTAGAAAGGGATATTCAGGGTGATAAGACACCTGGAGGCTGAAGAGAGGTCTATTCCTTTTAGCCCCATATCCATACTTATTTAATTCTCTGTGGTGTAGATACAAATATATTTTACTATTAGGGGATAACATTCATAAGGTTTATTCCAACCTCACTTTAATAAATTCTTGTTGCTTTATTAAATATGAAAAGGGAAAAAATTAGACATTTTGTGTTAAATGAAGAGTTCCCAAACATTTCTCCAGATAGTGTCAAATCACCCTATTGCATTTATCAGCCACCCTTTGCTTCCCTCCTTTCTTTACATTTTTTTGACTTATTTTTAATAGGTAATACATGCCCACACTACAAATTCAAACAGTATCCTTTGTTTAAAAAAAAAAAAAAGCTCAAGAAGCCAAAATCTAACATTCTTTATTCAAAAACAGCTGTGACCATAAATAATAAACTCCTTTCAATCCAACCAGCCAACCCTAGCATCATGGGGCTGACTGTTCCAGTTAGTCAGCTGGCACTGGATGATATAAAAAATGCTGATTTTCAGAACTTTTAGATGGGAAAAGTGCTGACTCATGCAAATTTATTGTATTTGGTTTTGGATTGCATTTATGGGATTTTTGAAGGGGAAGCAAATGTATGTTCCCTGATCTATTTGGCTTCAACCAGAATGAAAATGAGGTTGCAATTTTTGTGTAGGCTACCAACTGTATCTAAGGGAAAAGAGTTGGAAGCATAAGAAAGGCTGATCAGGAATGAAAACCCACCCGAGATAATCCATAAAATGCATAAGCCCCCCAATGGAATAAAGAGATTTGAGAGTTGACTGGAATAGGAGACAGGCAGGGGTCAGTCTTTGTTGCTTGCAATAATAAGCAGTGCCACTGATTGCTCAGGGACATGTCTACAATTATTGACAGCTGACCATGTCTTTTAAAAATAAATCTTTTAAGATTTATTTTTTATTTATTTTTATTTTTTCTTTATTTATCCCTGCCCCCTTCCCTCAGATGATTTGCTCGTCTGTCTGTTCATTGTTTGCTCGCCTTCTCCAGGAGGCACTGGGAACCGAACCCGGGGCCTCCCACATGAGAGGCCCCAGTGGGCTGTGGCGTATGCTGGCTTGTAGCCTCTGCTTGTTACAGTAGGGGCAGTCTAGCTCTGTTGCAGTGGAAGGCAACATCTGCTCATCTTCTTTTAGGAGGCACTGGTACTTGAACCCGGGACCTCCCATGTGGTAGGGGGGTGCCCAAGTGGTTGAGCCACATCTGCTTCTTGGCACCTATTCTTAAGAATTGATAACATTGGGAATGCCTAGAAGACTGGTTGTTTGGATTTTTTTTTCATTAAAAAATTCTTAATGAAGTATATCATTCATACATGAACATACATAAACAATAAGTGTATAGTAAAGTTGTGAACTTACAAAACAAGCATGCATATCATCATACAGGGCTCCCATAAGGATTTTTCATTTTTAATCTCCACTGAAATCTCCAACTAAGTCTGGTTCCTGAAGGGCTTTGTCACTGAGCACTGCCGGCCAACATTCATATAGTGCTTTAGAGTTTACAAAATGTTTTCATATGTCCTATTTAATTTCATCATCACAACAACCCTGTGAGGTAGAACCCACACAATTATAATATCCCTTCTCATAGCTGCAGAATATGAGGAAAAGGATGTTAAGGGATTTGTTCATGATCCCATAAAGAGTAAAAGGAGACTATTATGAATAATTGGAATTATGATATTTTTAATCCATCATAGTTGTTTTAATAGGGTTTCGGAAGAAAGCAAGAGTACAGGTATATGTTAAATCCAGCATCTTTAACCAGATATTTCTTTTCTGTCATATGTATTTGAGTGTTTGTGCATGTGTGTGTCTGTCTTTGTGTGTCTGTTGAAGAGGTAGTAGGGATTTATAACAGAACAGAAAGGTAGTTAGGTAGGTAGGTAGGCAGGCAGGCAGGCAGACAGACAGACAGATAGATAGAGTTCAGTAGATATATAGATGATAAGATGATAGATACGCCTTCTATAACATTGAATACAAAGTAATACATATCATTATAGAGAATTTGATCAGCAGGAAATTACAAAGAAAATAAAAATCACCCATAATCTCTGTTGTGCTTTTCTCTTTTAAGTTCAAAACCAACTATGAGAAGAGAAGTTTTAAAGTGCCCATCCAGTCCAATGAAACACTCGTGGGTGCTGTGATAAACAACGTGTCAGAGGCCATGGAGACTCTGACGCGAATCACAGAGGAGCTGGTCCCTGTCCCAGGATCTGTGAATGGGGTCAATGCCCTGGGACTAGTTGTCTTCTCCATGTGCTTTGGTTTTGTGATTGGAAACATGAAGGAGCAGGGACAAGCCCTGAAAGAGTTCTTTGATTCTCTTAATGAAGCCATCATGAGATTGGTAGCAGTGATAATGTGGTATGTATTTCCATTTGCTATGTATGTATATGTAAGATGGATATTGTCATCCACATGCATTCTGGACTGAGGAAGATGCCACCAGGCTGAATAGCAGGATGGCCAATTACAATGATCTCACTCTGGTAAGCACAAGAAAGTCAATAAATAATTTCTGGGCCCTAGAGGCTTGGAACTTCTCTGTAAGCTTATCTTACTAAATTCACTTGCTTGCTTTGAAAAAGTGCCAACTCCTTTATCCCAGTGCTGATGGGATCATATTCCTCATTCTTCCCTTTTGTATCTATTTAGTCATTCATTCATTAAATATTTATTTAGTGTCTACTATGTGCCAAGCATGTAGTGCCAGACATTGTAGGTGGAGCAATGAAGAAAACATACAACAATGTCCTAAATATTTTTATTTTGGGGGAAGAGAGAAAAACAAACAAATCAACCATATGCTTTAAATTAGTGACAAGTGCTGTAAAATAAAATAAACAGCAGGCGATGTGATTAAAAAGTAACTAGGGAAGAGGCATGAAATTTGCCTTGGATGGTGCAGAAAGACCTCTGAGAAGGTGATATTTTTGCCAGCCATAGAGAGTGCCAGAAGAAACATTCCCAGTAGAAGGGAGAGCAAATTCAGGGGCCCCTGGGCCATTGCTCAAAACAACTGTGGTCTCCTCTAAGAAGGAAATATAAATGGCAGTTCTGCTGTGTGCTAGAAAGATTTATGGGAAGCATGATAGAATGCCAAGGCACAAATTTATAACAAAATTTCCTTTAATAAAGTTGAGACCAGGAGACAAAGGAAAAGACCAAATCCAAAGAGAAACGTTGACCTTGAAGAGTAAGTTCTCCCCAGCACGGAGAGTGCTATTTGATGGCTGTAGGCCTTGTGTGGCTTGCTTTTCTTTTATCCTTTATTTTTCATCTAAACTCCTCCTTGGCACCTGAGGCAGGGAGGAATCCATTTTCTAAGAAAAGCACTCAGTTGTCAACATGATTAAAAATATCCTTTGTCTTTATTGCCACCGAAGCTTAGAGAAATCCATTTTTCAGGAGCTTGTACAAGATGAATATGAACTTGAGTCACAAAGACCAATCAGAACAGGGTCTCCACAGGAGCCCCCATTTGGAAGGCTCCATTGAAATCTTGGCAGTGCTGAAAGTGGACATTTATCTTCATATTATTAAAATGCCTCCACCTTTCACCTCTTTTATGAAAGAAGCCCATTCAAGACCACTGAATGAACCTCACATGTAGCTTTTCTAGCTGTACGTTTGCCTGCACATTCAACATTGAGTTACTACTTTTCTGAAAACAGGTACTCTTATGATTTCCTGGCCTGCGTTTTAAAAAAGGCTTTTAAAAGAAGCATTGTGTTTTTTGACTTGCAATAAGTCCTACACAGTTCCCAGCAGACCCTTCTCCTTAAGGGTGATTGGCTTCCCTGTTTTTGGTAATTTGAGTTTGGTTGTAGTTTACTGCACACATCAGGCAAAGGGAGTTAAAAGCAGGGAAGGGGCCCTCCAAGCAACGGGGCCTATTTCAGTAAGTACCAGTGAGTCGTTCTGTGTCTCAGTAGCTCATTCGTGCAGTCTGTGGGGGAACACTCACAAATAACAGCAGCAGCCTGTGGGTAATAATTACTTAATTAGAACATCTACACCCCGATTGTAGTAGTCTATACATATTTTTCAATAGCTCTGAATTTATTTTATGAGAGCCTTCTCTGTATGGCAAGTGGTAGCAGAGTTTTCCATTTGTACTATAACAAAATTTCCTCTGAAAGTAAATTTACTTAAGGCTCATTTGAATGTTAACATTAAGTAATATTTTCAGTGGTGTGTGGATATGGAAAAAGTGATAAAGGTGGTACTTGAATAAGAAAGTTCACTGCAAATATCAAACATTGAAATGGCAGTATCTTCATCTTGCTTTAATTTGGGAATCAAGCTCTAATGTGGGAAATGTTCTGAAGGTCCGAATATGGGTGCCGTGGGTTCTGGCAGTTCGGGGTACTTAGCAGGGGAGGAGGAGATGGGATTGGGTGGCATTTGAGGACCAGAAAAATGACACAGGTGTCATGAAAGCATAGTTATCTAGGGAAAAAAGAGGTGGTTAACAAAACCTCTGTTCCTGCCTTTTATCACAGGTTTAGAAGAATAAAGTGTGTCCTTGAGAAATTGTGGGGGTAAAGCCTGCAATAACCAGGGGGAATTTTGTATTTAAAAAAGAAAAGAGGGAAGTGGATGTGGCTCAAGAGGTTGAACACCTGCTTCCCATATGGGAGGTCCCAGGTTCAGTTCCCAGTGCCTCCTAAAAACAAACAAAAAACCAACTCAGGGGAGCCCATATGACTCAGTGGTTGAGCGCCGGCTTCCCACATACAAGGTCCTGGGTTCAATCCCTGACCCTGGTACCTC
>JAQZBX010065844.1:0-16223 GCA_029593785.1 Cabassous unicinctus
AAAAAAAAAAAAAAGGAATTTCCACAGAAAAATGGAAACTGTAATAAAAGGAATATATAATATATGGAAATTCTAGAACTTAAATGTACAATAACTGAAATGAAAAATTCACTAAATATGCTTAATAGCATATTGGATATGGCAGAAAAAAGGATAAGTGAACATGAAGACAGATCAAAAGAAATGCCTCAACCCGAAAAATCACACACAAAAAATATCCTGAAGAAAAAGGAAAAGAACCTCAGAAACCTATGTGACAATATCACAGTCTAGAATATATATTTTTGGCATCCCAGAAAGAAAAAGAGTATTAATGCGGCATAGTGGTTTTAAATTTCATTTTTGTTATTAGTAGTGTACAACAATTTTATTCAATGTCACCAACTCATTATTGGTAACATCATGAAAAATTTTCAGATTGTTGTCAAGTATGAGAAAATTTCTATTACATTTCTTTCATACATAAGCTGTAAGATTTGTTAATAATTCTCCTCAGACCAGCTTCAGGAGGATTCATACATTTCAATACCTGTTTTTCTTCCACCAACTCCTTACTTCCCATGCTAGGGCCCACAGGACATATTCCTACCCTCATACAACTTCTGGCTTCATACCTTTGTGCCAGGTTGCCCAGCAATCTGGAGGATTCCTAGAAATCATTCCTCCACCAAGAGACCTAGCAATACCCTGACTACACATGGAAATTATTGTAAACCACATAAACCCTACCTAAATGTACTCTATAAGTCAATTTCCCCTTAGCTAGATTCCAAAAATGACAGTCACTTCCATTATCACTTGATATGAGGATTGTGATAGAGGGAAAGTCAAAGCAGACAGCTGTCTTAACAATTTGAGGTTAAAAAGTCCTGCCTTTGTAAATTTTACAAATACACATGAATATGTAAACTCATTTCTAAGACCTTTACCAGGGCCTTGGAAGGGCCTATGCAAGGGAAGAGTCTTTGAAGCTTGAACTTCACTAATCACATAATAATTCTACCTCTGGTCAGTGGGGTTATGGTACATTATTTTCACCCTGAAAAAACTGGCAGGCAAAGTGAATGCAACATCTAAAGACACTGTTGTTAAAGTTATCATCATTATCTTTACTACAACAACCAGCATTTATTGAATGCTTAGAATTCATTAAGTGAGCATTTTAAATTTTTCTCACAACATTTCTATGAGGTAGATACTATTATAATTTCCATTTTACAAATAAAAGAACTTAAGTCACAGAATGATTAAAGCACTTTTCCCAATCACACAGCTAGTAATTGGTAGACCTGTAATTGAACCCAGGCTGCCTGATTTCAGGGCTCATACTTCTTTTCAGAATGCTAACTGACCACAGGAGCAATCTTGTGATTGTGGCCTATGATCTTGAGGGGGGCAGAGAGGGAAACAGAAGAATAGAAGATGAAAGGAAATGTTAAAACACTATTAAAGTTGAATTGCCTTTTTTATTTCTTATTGGTTTTGTTTCATATGATTGAAGTTATAGGTTATTTAAAAAAAAAAAAAAAAACAGGTTATGGAGTTGATTTTAGGTAGCAAAAAACCTATCATTGTTACCCAAACGCAAAACTGAATCAGGTAGCATTGGAAAGCCTTCCATTCTCCCATTTCAGAGTTATGATTCCCATGATCAGGTATCAAAATTTCGTGAAAGACACTTCCTACCTCCATTTTCTCACCTAACATTCAATCCTTAAACCACTGAAAAATGGATTAGCTTCTTAGTACTCCAACAAAACTAGTCTTGCCAAGTTACCAGTAACTTTTTGGTTAAACACAACAGATGCTTTTCAGATCTTAATTAGATTGAGCATAATGCTTAGGTAAGAAGCAAAGACAACAGGAGTCCAAAGCACAGCACAACCACTTACTAGCTATTTGACTCTGGATGAGTTACTGTTTTCCAACAATAAAATGGAAATAATAATACCTACCTATAGGGTTGTTATGAGGATTAAGAGATGGTATATGCTTTACAGATGGCAAGAAAGTGCCTACCAGATGGCAATCTATAGAAGAGCTACTGATATTACTTACTCATTGAAACGTTCACCTTCTTAAGTGGGCAAGACACCACTCCCTCCTGATTCTTCCTTCTTCTCTCGGCCATCTTGTTCATACAACCTTCTTTCACTGACTCCTTAAACACTCTTCTCTTCTCATTCTATCCTTTGGCTCAAATCTCCCTGAGTACCAGATCCTTAGAGCTCCAGATTCTCATATCCATTTGCCTATTGGACATTACCACTTAGATATCTCCAAAGACCCCTCAAACATCTCACATCCAATACTGAAATCATCTTTTTTCTTCAATGTGCACCTCCAATTATCTTCTCCAAGCTGACCAGGAATTAGAAACATGGAAGTCTCTTGAACTCCTCTCCGCCCATCAGATCTAACTGGTTCTCCAAGATCTGTTTCTCCTCCCTATCTTGTCAGTTTTGAAGGAGATTATTTAGATTTGAATTATTAGGATAATTGGTATTATAGTGGACATGGTAAAGTGGACTAGCTCTACCACTTACTACCTACATGATCCCAGGCAAATTACTTAACCTTTCTAAGACACAGTGTCTTAGAAAGTAGTGTCTTAGTGTCATCTACAGATTAAGAATAATAGTACTTAACTCCTAGATCTTTGGGATGATAAATGAGTTAATATATGTAAAGTCCTTACAAAACTTCCTAGTACATTGAAAGAGCTCAATAAAGGCTCTTTTATAATTATTATAATTTTATTACTATCTTGTTTATCTGTTACCTTCCCATCATTCTCTTTGTCACTGGTTCAGACCAACATCAATCCTCACCTAGATTACTGCAACTGCCTCGTAACAAAATATATACTCCCTTTAATCTTGCCCTTTCCAATACATTCTTCACCCAGAAGGCAGATTAGTTTAGAATTCAAAGTGAATCAAATCTTTGTCTTACTTAGAAACTTGTAAGGGGTACCACCTATAATTTTCAAAAATAACATCCAAACTCTTCAATATGCACATAAAGACTGCTTTACACAAAAGGAAAGTACAATCACAGTTATCCTTTAAGTTTCAGCTCAACTTTCCTGACCCAATTTGTCAGAACCAAAAGGTCTCCCCTAAATGTTCACATATCACAGTGCTGATACCACATTTATTAATTAGAATTAGAGATTAAGCAATCTGTCAAATCCCACAAGAATGCAATCACCTTTAGTTAAGGGACTATATTTATTCCTTCCAAACTTATTCCAATGTATCAGAAAAAATCAATAAACCTAAATGAATGCAAAATGGCTAAGAATATCATCAAAATATTCAGTCTCAAATGTCTGTTATGACACAGGAAATACCATTCCTAATATTGCTCCAATAAAGAAACTCAGCATTAAAAATTAGCATTCCTTTTAGAAGGAAAAAAGCATTCTATTCTAAGTTATGAAAATTCTTACCTGGATATATTTCTTGCTATAATCACAACCTGGCTGTAGGGATCTGAAATCTATTTTGTGTAATTTACTTAGCCGCTGAACTTCAGGCACCCCATTGACTTCCTTTATTAATTCAAGTGGCATATCAGTTCTGCTCCACAGTGCTGTCCAAAGCAAATTCCACTAAGAAGTTGACAGCTTGCAGCTGAAGACACAAAGACCAGTATATTATCCAAAATCTGGGCAATAATTTGCTTTAAGCCTCTGTGACTTAGTTTTGCTTTTCCTTTCCTTTAAGTTAGTTATCACCGTGTCTAGGAGGAAAAGTGTAGTTTATTCTATAATTGTATTACAAGGAGCAATATGTGAGTTCTCTTAAACATTAGAATTGACGTTTTTCTATTTCGCTTGTGTATTACACAGCTTTAAGATGTGTGATAACTGCACAAACAATGGGGGAGGGAGAAAGTTCATTGAAAAGTTTTGGTTTTGTTTTCAGTCCCCTTGGCAGTTGTTAATATCCTGTGCCCAAATTGTGCACCAGAAGCTTAATATTCCAATATATAATATATCTGTTGCGTCCTCCCTCCCCTTTAAGTAATTGAAAGAAACGACTATTTAACTGATGTTAACTTGTGCACTATAAGTTAAATCTTATTTCCCAAACCTCTCGACTGGGTGGCCCATCAGTGGGAAAATTTAATTTCATGAGTGCAGGACCTCCCTTCTCCAGAGACTTTTAGCTTCTTAAGGACAGGGACTTGGACTTATATCTGTTTCTCTCAAGGTGCCAAGCAAGATGCTGAACACAGCAGGCGCACGATAAAGATTCTTATTAAGGGGGTCTCTGCAATAAACACATCAAATTTTTATCTAAGCTAAATCAATCTTTTTAATACCATTTCAGGTCCCAGCCCACCTTGCATCCAGGCCCAGAACTCTATACCTAAATGAAAATTCACTTACCCGCGACCTAGGAAGAAAACCAGGAAGAGTTTAGAGAGGCTCTCCCATGACGTCATCGCGCACGCTGGCGGGACAAATAACACGCATGCGTGCAGTGTAGCGAAACTGCCATTCGCTCCCGCGCAAGCCGAAGGAAAATCGAGCTGGTTTCCAGACCTAGGCTCTCAAAAGGTTCTCTTGAATACGTAGAGCCTGTGGCGCCGCAGGGAGCAAGAAGCTGCATTATAGGCTCCGCCCATCGGTCTCGCTCATCGGGGATTCTCGCTGCTCGCTTTAGCTTTCGTCTCCCACCCTGTCGGTCTCCTTCCGTCTGGGCGTGCTTTGCGTGATTCCTAACTCTGGAACCACTAAAAAGCTTTTCCAAAATTAGGGCGGGATTTGAGGCTCTGGCAGATTGGAAGCACTTAAGGGCAGGGCCATGCATTTGATTTTCTGTTCTCTCATTCTAGAAGCTGGCACCCAAATGCAGTTTTAACAAGGAAGTAGCTACAATAACAGTTTTTTGAGGATTTTTTTTCTTTTAATTTTCGGGCATTGGCATATTTGATGAACCTTTTCATTGTTTTATAGGGCTATGATTTTTTGGTATTATTAATAAGACACACTGTTAATTGTGAATCCTCTGCTAATATCTGATTTATGCCTTTATCACTTGATTTGAATGTAACACTTCAGTGTCAAACCATAATATAATAAATAATGACATGGATCGTTCCGAGGACAATCTGGATTAAAATATCTGCTGTGGTTATATATTTGCAGGAGGGAAATAGCTAACTTAAAATGGCTGTTCTTTTCTTCAACAAGAAGCTTCAATTTTAGCTCATTTGTCCTTTCACCTCCCAACCCTGTATTCAATTGTATTATGCATAAACCAGGGGTAACAACACAGTCTGAGCTCCAGAGCTGTCTGTTGAAAACAATGCTAATTAGGTACGGATTACATCTCCTCACTTTTTCCCTAGCATCACCCAGCTCAGAAATACTGTTCCTCCTCTGGAAATTAAGTCCTTCACTTGTGCTCTGGATCCTGTTGACTTCCATCTCCCTCTTATCTATTATATATAGATTATAGATATATATTTTTCTCAACATATTTTCTACTTACCCTCCCTACTGGTTTATGTGACATCGGAATTTAAACACATTCTTCCACTAGCATAAGCTTGTTGAGGTTGGGGAGAGTCAATTACCATTATATCCATAAGGCCCGTGCAGTGCCTGGCACATTGTAGATGCTAAATATTTGTTGAATGAGCAAATGCTCAGGAAAAATGTCTCTCATGTCAGTCTTCCACCCATCCCCCACTCCACCCCATTATGCAAGATCACTGAAGACTTCTTTTTTGCTAGGCCAAAAGGACTCTTTTCTCACCTTTTTGAAAGAATTTTCATTTGGCTACCATATATTCCTAGTTTTCCTTTTACCCTCTATCAACTGAATATGTTTAAATTTTTCCTCTTCCTCTGCTTAACCTGTAAATGTCCAAGTTCTACAGAATGTGATGAAGATATCTAAAAAAAGTATACATAAATGTAATTTTTTTGTTGTAGTGGTAGCTGTTCTCAGTTTTTCTAGGACCCCAAACACTTCCTACACATCTGTTTTAGCTTGCTAAAAACTGCTGGGAGCAATATACCAGAAATGGGTTGGCTTTTATAATGGGAAATTGTGGAAGTTTGAGGTTATTTATGTATTTCAAAAAGATTATGTTTGTAAACTGGTCTGTTCCTCTGAGTGTGATACCCTTTAATTGTATTAGATTCAGCTGAGATGACTTTGATTAAATTATGTTAGGATTAGGGCTTTGATTCGACCACGTCATGAGGGCGACACAGTTTGAGTCCCTGCCCCCTTTGTGGCCTATATAAATGGACACACAATCAAGGAGACACACAGAAGTAGATATATAAAAGAATACAGAGGAAGAGAGCTCCACAGACATGGCAGAGACCCCAGGAAGACAGATGAGCCATTCGCCTGATAGTTTACAGCTGACCTTGTAAAGAAAACAGAGTAGCTGAGCCTGGAAAGAAATGAGCCCCAAGAAGAGAGACGAGCCCTATGCCAGCCTACAGCTGAGATTGGAAGAAGCTGCAACCACGGAGCCTTAAGAGGAAGAAAAAAGGAGAGACCAGGCAGGGGTAGCCCACCGTTTTGCTTCAACACATGGCAACAGAGTTTGGTGCGTAAATAACCTTGAGTTGGACTCTTTAGGGCCTTATAACTGTAAGCTTCTACCCCAAATAAATACCCTTTATAAAAGCCAACAGATTTCTGGTACTTTGCATTAGCACCCCTTTGGCTGACTAACACAGAATTCTAAAAGCTTAGAATTCTGAGGCTGTGAAAATGTCCAAAGTAAGACATCATCAAAGATACTGTTTCACTGGAGATGGACTGTTGGCGATCAGGCACATGGTAGGGCATAAAGGCGGCTCTGCCCAAAGCAGGGCATCAATATAAGCTCTCTCCCTGAGTTCAGCTGTGGGCCATCAGGCATATAGCTTGTCTATCCTTCTCCAGGCCTCTCTCTCAGCCTACCAGGGGCCTCTTTCTGTGCCTCTGTGCTTTGTTGATTCCAGCCTCTGGCCTGCAGGACCTGTCTCAGTCTCTTGGGGTTTTTGTCTCTGCAGCTTTTTCTCTACGTGTGTCTGTTTTCAGTCCTTGGTTTATAAAAGACTCCAGCAAGAGGACCAAGACCCACCCTGAGTCACACCTCACTGAAGTAATCCAGTCAAAGGCCCACCCCAACTGAATCCAATCCAATAAAAGGGTCCCACACTGGCAGGAATGGATTAGCTCCAAGAACATGATCTTTTCTGGCATACACTATTGAGTACCAAAAACTGAGAAAAACATCTTTATCTATTGAAGAGCTCTTCCAAAATCTTTGCATTTTAATAGTAAAATTTTATATCTATATGCATATATTCCAGTTCCCTTCCAATCCTACTCATTTTTAAAACTGTCGTTGTATTCTAAGAAAAAATACCTATATTCAAATTTGAATTATAAACTGTAAACATGTCAGTATTTCTGGTGTATTGATTCATATAAACGAATTATAAATATGTATCCAAGCATGTTCGAAGATTTTAAGAAATGTATGAGTTTCCAAAAAATTTATTAATGTTTCTTCATATGCAATAATTTCTTTGTTTCTCAGGAAGAAAAAAAAACATAATACGAAGGCAAATTGATTTTCTGAAGTAAATTTTATCCCCATCACAATATATAGCTTCAAGCATAAAATACTTGGGAATTTATAAAAACAATTAGCTAAGAAAGAGTGTTATTAAGCTTTGTTTATTCTGGGTCAATCAAATTTTAATCTCCTTCCTATTAATACTCTCTAAACTCTATATCCATCCTGTATTTTGATCTGCAGGCCAAACTCATCACTGCTTTTGCTCTCTCTAAACTATTCACTAACATAGATACAACTTTCAGGCCAGTAATAATGGTATGTGATAGTGCTCACATATTAGATTTGAAAATATAAGAATATACTCAGAGTCTGAGTGAGACTGATTCACATTAAACAAATTCACAAAGATATAAAGAAAAATGATAACGAAATATATTAAATTTTAACTAAAAGTTTTAAATTATTAAATATATTTATAGAATAATGCTTTATCTTAATATCAGTATTATAGTCTCTTAATTGGTGAGAGACTTTCAACAAAGGGACTTTATTTGATGATCTTACAGTCTAACATTATAAAGTCATGTGAATCTGACTTATCATTCCACTATAGAAATCTACCTGTATTCTTCTGTGTTTGGGTTAGGACACTATCTCCCTGGATAGTGCCAGAACCAATATCTATGTTTGCCTCTCAGATAGTCTCTTTCTATCTGAGAAAGTTGATGTGCTCAATCAACTTTCCTCAGATTCTTCCAATTTTCTTTTTCATTTCTTTCTCTGCCTTGAATTGAATTAGAAAGAGATTTCGGCTATAATTCCTATAATATTTAACAGTGTGTATCTGTGGCATGTCCCTTTCCTTAGTTTTCTAAGACTTTGTAAATATCAAGGGTCTCTGTGCAATCACTATAATATCTATAGTGATCCTGAAAAGACAGTTTGGGATCTCTTTTTTGTCTTCTCATCTAAGGTGTAGAATGCAATTTTTCTGGATATATCTCCACCTCTTTCCAAGTAGAGATTAAACCTACAGGCTTCTTTGTGAAATAGATGCCCTGCTGCTGAAAACCAAAACGAGTTATCTTCACTCAGGACTCAGAGTTGGCTATTTCTCTGAGCACTGAATGAAAGGCCCAAGCTCATCTCAACACTACAACTAGAACAGACAGTTTTGTATTATGCTTAGAGGATTCTTACAGGAATTCATATGTCTTAGGAAAAAAGCGTTTACTTGATGTTCACCCATCCCTTCAGTTTTATTTCAGTTGATTTTTCTTCTGATTAATTCAAATAAAATTTAAGTCAATTAAAAAAAAAAAAGTATTTATTTTCTGCTTCTTTGGATTTAAAATTAATTATAGCTTTCTAGCCAAGTAGCTACATTCTTTTTCTCATAGAGAGGGATTTGAAATAATGTTGATGAAATGTTAATACTAGTTATTGTTGAGTGGCAGGATCTGACTGGCTAGTTGCCTTCCCCTTTTTACCATTCCATATCACTTGGCCTCTTTAATGAACAAAATATATCTTTTTTATTAAAATAATTAAATTAATAGTCCCACACAACTAAAAATAGTACTCAAAATAATTGACTCACAGGCCTTGAAAATGTACTTATACAATCTTTCTTGCTTAAATTATTTGACAAGCTTGTATAATAGACAACACTTTTGATATTTATGTAGCTCATAGTTAGTCCACTTCTCTAACATATGCCCTCCTACACACAGAAGTGGAACCATGCAGTCATGCTGATATTACTTGATCCTGTTTTACCCTTACTACACCTGACTGGACCAGGGTGCTCTCTTGACCACTTGACACAGGAGAGAGCCAATTCTTTGCCTAGATTGAGCCAGTCAGATTCTCTCTTTTAAGAAGATAGAATTTGGATGTAAATTTGTCTTTATACTCAAATTGAGAGGACATATAGTATGCTAAGGTAGCTATTGAACACAAGGGTCTGAAAAGACAGAGAAGACAAACTGCAAAGAAAGAGAAAGAAGTATGATGCATAGAGAGAAACAGAATGCAGACAATATGCAATCCTAAAGAAAAAGACAGCAAGTGTTTTACTGGGTTCTTAACATTTTGATCTAATTCTTCATAAAAGAGCTGACTCTCCTGCCTTGGGTTCCGTGAGATGCTTTTGAATTCCTTAAGTATTTACTAGTTTCTGTTTGTTGAGTTTTTTGTTATTTACAATGAAAAGAACTGTGACCAACAGCGCTTAGGAATTTCTATTGGTTGTTGACTTTAAACATGGACAGAATCCGGCCACTTGCTACCACCATGGTCCAAGCCCCTATCTTATCTCTCTGTGCTGGATTTCTACAATAGCATCTTAGGCTCTCCCCCGCCCCTGATTTTTCAACCCCTACCCACTGCCCACACACAAATACCAAACTCCATTCTCTGCTTAAAACCTTCCAAGGGCTTTGCAATGCTTAAGAGTAAAAGTCAAAATATTTTAACTACAAGGTGTAGCCATTTGTTTATGAATTCCAAAAATAGATATTGGATCATGTTTGTAAACTGGTCTGTTCCTCTGGTCTGATTAAATTATGGTTAGGGCTTTGACTGGGCCATATCAGTAAGACGTTGAGTCCCTTGGGAGCAGGGTCTCACAGAGAAAGCTACATGGCAGAGAAGAGAGTTGGAGTTTTGAGCTGGAGCCTGGGGAAGGAGACACACAGGAGAAGAACACAGAGAAGCAGACACATGAGGAAAGAGAAAAGACTCCATTAGACATGGCATAGGCCCCAGGAAGAGAGACGAGCCATTCGCCTGATAGTTTACCGCTGGCCTTGTGGAGAGAGCAGAGCAACTGAGCCCAGAGAGAAACAAGCCCTGGGAGAGAAAAGAGACTTATCCCAGCCTACAGCTGATAGTGGAAGAAGCTGGGACTATGGAGCCTTAAGAGGAAGAGGAAGCCTGAACCCTTGCAGATGTCGGCAGCCATCTTTCTCCAACATGTGGCAACAAACTTTGGTGAGGGAAGTAATTTATGCTTTATGTCCTGGTAACTGTAAGCTTCTACCCCAAATAAATATCCTTTATAAAAGCCAGCAGATTTCTGGTACTTTGCCTCAACACCCCTTTGGCTGACTAATAAAGGTAGTGATGTGCAGTGGATGGGAGGAAATTCAGTGAAAAATACTGTCTGAGAGGAATGCTAAGAGAAGCCAGAGATGGCACATCTAAGAGGAAAGCTGGAAACAGGAATAAAAGTCCAAAAGCCAATTTAGCATAGCAAGGGGTCCAAATGTGTGGTGCAAAGAAAGGGCTAAGCAAGAAGGGTCAAGATTTTTATCCTGAAGAGGAATGGGTCATTCTCCAATTTTGGGCCACGCCATGTGGCATCTGGATGAACCGTAGTGTATACAAAGCACAGGGTTGGGATAGACAGTACCAGCAGAGATCGCATTTGGTTAAATTACATCAAAGCTATATGTTAGGATGTAAAAACTGAATTCATGAAAATTCACGTTATTTCAGAAATAGATTTTTTAAAAAGTCTGCTTATAATAAAAACCAAGATCCCTGGGTGCCTATGTGTAGGAAGAACCATGCTGCCTAAGAAAATGGTAGGTTCTTTGTAAAGGAGGGGAAGAGAGGGGGAGGGGAGAGAAATCGATGTAGAGCCACCAAAAGTCCGAGGGTATACATGATTCTCAATACTTGCCCCTCCATTCACTCACTCCAAAAAAATATCTTTAACAAAATTATTGCATTACAAAATTCTTTAGAATGAGAGAAATTGTTGAGAAAACTGGTGAAGAGCTTAATTTGTGCTCAGAAACATACAAGTAGAATTAGGCAGAACACACAGGACAGACATAAGATAAAGAAAAAAATAAGGAAAAGATGTGCTGGAGATTAACAAACATGGAAGGCAGATTAGTCAAAGCACATCTTTCAGCCATTTAGCACAGTGGAAATGTTTGTCTTGCGTTTAGATAGAATCCCTCTCATATATATGCCCTACATTTTATATCATGAAGGATATGTCCTAAAAATTTTTGCACTTAACACTCGCATATAGAGTCTCTTTTCTATATAAACTAAAAATGTGTTTTCATGGTTTATTTGTTTTGAATAATGATAATACAGCTTAGAAAATTCAGAGAGCGTGACAGCAAGTGGCAATCTATCTTCACTTTTTTCCCTTCTCCAGTTTTTGAGTGATAAAAATATGCACACTTCTAGAACCTTTATAATTAATAGTTTGAATAATGTAAAAATGATTAAGAGTTTGCATGTTTTTGAACTCATTGTGTTTTTTTGGAATAATTTGAAATCATTTCCTTCAGGTTCAAAATGCGTTTTTGCACAGAAAGACAATGAGTTTGTCAGAACTTTTTCCTATTAGTTTAAATAGAACCTGCATTATGTTCATATATTTTTACAGTAAATGGGAAAGCCAATATCATAGGGGCTCCTTGATGAAAATGAAGGGTATTTTATTCATTTTACACTTGTGTGCAATAATAATGAAACTTTTTACGGCTATATATTAGTTTATCTTTCCTCCCCACAACTTACCTAGCAAAGACTGTATATTGTTAGAATGATAGTGTTACAGCTCCTTTATTAATTAGAGGATAAAAATACAATTGTGTTGTCCTACTTTTATTTAGCCCTTAATAGTAAAATATTACTCCAGGCTATCTTTCCTATGATTAGAGCAGAATAGAAAATGATTACAATATAATCACCTCAGTAAAATTTAAGTTTAATGAGGATACATTCACCCCAGAGCTTGATTTCAGAGTCTGCTACAACCAAAGGAATAGAATAGATAGAGAAAAACAATGCTATTCCTACTTGTTGTCATATTAAGATGATATAAATGGTTTCAAAGTCTAAAAACATGTTTGCATAACAGTCTTGTAAATCTCTTAGGCTGAAAGCAATGGGGAAAGGGAAATTTATTCTTTTTGTCTTGTCATTGATATCTGAACATTGGAAGTTTTCTCTTAATCCAAGTAGTCTGCTTATTCTATTCATATTAGACCTACAAATAATAATATTATTATTCTTGAGCAGTCTCCTCTCTTATTTTGTTCTTATATTAGAAATACCTCTTTTCTTTCCTTTTCTACCATATACTTTTTACTATTCTCCTTGCCACAGTTACAGATTCAGGAATGAACATGTGACCCAATGCAGTCCAAGGAGATGTGAAGAGATATTTGCTAGGGACTTTGGGGAGAATTTCTTTTTTTTTTTTTTTTTACTTTTTAGTGATAGCCTGGAAAATCAGCCTTTCTTCTTTTTGGTATCTGATGAGGAAACATGCAGACCAATTATACCTGACAGTCATCTCATGACCAAAAGCAAACCAGACTTAAGATAAAGCCAGTCCTATGGTTGACCGACAGAATATCAGATAAAAACAAAAAGAATCTGTACCCTTCATGGTAGTGTTAAGTTCTTGAATTAACTAACTCTAAAACCTCACAGGTCTCTGAATTTCTAGCTATATGAGCTAGCAATTTCCCTTATTGTTTAAGTCATTTGAGTTTTGGGTTTTCTGTTACTGGCAATAAAAAGCAGCCTTCTTCCAGGCAAACACCAAGGAATTCATAGGTACACGATATCTAACATCACTAATAATCTTCAAACACTTAGTAAAAACTAATTCTAGATGGTACAAAAAATAGCCTCTAACAGTACTGTATTTAGTTCCTTATTTATCTACCATCCAACAATACCTTGATATTCCATTTGTGAATCTCTCCCCACTTTCCATGTATTTACATGCTGATGAATTCCCAATTTATATCTTCAGCTCCAGAGATATACACCACAAATTTATATTTCCCATGAATTCCAGATTTGTGTTTTCAACTATATACGATATAGCTTCACCTGGATATCTAGAGTACATCTACAACTCTCAAGCCATAACAGATCCAAAATAGAATTGCTGATTTTGTGAATTCCCAAAATGTTCCCCATGTCAATCAATGACACCACCTTCTTGCAATTATTCAGGCTAATTAACCTTGAAGATATCCTTAATTCATCTTCCAATACTCATAAGCAATCCAAAAGCAAGTCTTATTGTCTCTACTTTCATAACATATTTTATCCTGAATCCAGACAGTGGATCAATCCAATCCATCCATCAAGCCAATAATCCTTCACAGGAACCAAAACAAAGCCTCCTAAAATGGTTCCCCAATTCCATTTTCATCTTCTTACATCTGATTCTTCACATAGGAGCCAGAGTGATTCTTTTAAAATATGTTTTTTGTTGTTTATTATAATTGTCTATATTGCTAACCAGAAAGTAATCTCTATTATGCATAGATTTTTATTAAAGGCTTTATTCCTGTCATCTATGACAGTATCTACACACAATAGGTACTCAGGAAATATTAGTTGGATGATTAGAATTAATGTCGTTTTGGTGGCAACGTAACCCCCTATTCATATGATTTCATGCAGTCATTATATACAAGCCTGGACACTACTAATAAATTCCATAGCCCTAGCCACACTGACTGATATTTGGAGATAAACTTTTCCATTCAAAGTATATAGAGCTACTTTTGCTGTAATGGTTGAAAACCGAAGCTCTCTTATAATTGAGCGTGCTAGTTATAAAGATATTGTAACTTCAAATGTAAGTTCAGACCTGCAGGGAGTCTCACAGAGCCTGCTGAGAATGACACCAACAAAAAGCAAAGAAGAACTAAGATATAGTGATGGGGTTGAGGTAAGGGAGGTGGGGCTTGGAGCATAAGAATGAATGAATGTGCATAAGTGTCCAGATGACAATGTTTGAAGTTTTGATCTGTCTGATCATCTATCCTTTGACTTTCTAGTTATAAAAGCTAATCTATTTTGTTTATCACAATTTGACATGGGTTTCTTTTGCTTGCTACAAAATAACTAATATAAGTTTTTGATATCCATGAACAAAAAACAGTTCTTGGCTCTGCTATTTGAGCCTCACTATTGAAACTATTATCATCTCTCTTTTACAGTGGTATTGATCTTTTCTTTTTGAGATTTGAGACCATCCGTGTCAACATGACCTAGTAAGGCTGTAGACCACTGACATCAACAGCAAAAGGAGGGAGCAGATCCATATCTCAGAAGCAGAACAACATATAGAGAGAAGAGCCTTGAGACAAGCTGTAACCTTCAGTGTAGGATTGCAGCCAGACCCAGGGCACCCCACAGATCCATACTCCCTCAGATCTACTTCCAGTGCTCCCCATTAGCCAAAACCAACAAGAAGCCAAAGAGGTAGCAATGATGTGATCTGTGCAAGTTAGCCTCCTCTGGCAGAGAGCAGAGAAGAGAGTAGGTCCGGAGGGGCAAAGAGAGGACACTTGGTATAACCTTCTAAGAAACTTTATAACAGTTTTTGAAAACTAGTTTATAGCTATCTTTTCCAGGACACAGAGTTAGGAGGTAAAGCATTTTCCCCCTAAGGATTTCTGAATAAAAAAGAAAAGACCAAACAGTGAGTGCCTCAAGGTAAAGCAAACCTTATTCAAACTGTTTGTTTTTGAGAATAAACAAGGAACCTGGGAGAAGACAATGACAAAGGCACTTTCCAGGACATAATGGGATCTGTGATAAATTGTTAATCTAATTCCAGTTTCTCATGGTGCCCTTTGGTAAATACAGTTATCTATTAACCTTTTTAACACTATTCTAAATCTCCAAAATCCTGCAAAAAAAATCATAAAATATTAATATAAAGATGCTTTTTTTTAATTAAAAAAATTTTAAGGATACTTAGATTACGTAAATGCTACATAAAAAAAATATAGGGATTCCCATATGCCCTGCTCCCCATATCTCCCACAGTTTCCCACATAGACAACATCCTTCATTAATGTGGTACATTCATTGCAATTGATAAATGCATTTGGGGGCATTGCCACTGAGCATGAATTATAGTTTACATTGTAGTTTACACTCTCTCCCACACAATTATGCAGGTTATGGGAAGATATATAATGGCCTATACCTGTCATTACAATATCCTTCAGGATAATTCCCAAGTCCCAAAAATGTCCCCGTATTACACCTGCTTTTCCCTCTCCCTGCCCTCAGAGCCTCCAGTGGCCACTGCCTCCACATCAGTGTTGTAATTTCTTCCATTGCTAGAATCACAATAAGTCTATTGTAGAATACCAGTAAGTCCACTCTAGTCCATCGTTCATTCCCCAATCCTGAGGATTCTGGGATGGTGATGTTCACTCCACCTCTAATTGAGAGGGGGCTTTGATCTCATATAGCCGATGGATGGGACTCTCTTGCTTGCAGTTGTAGGCTCTCTCATTTCCTTGGTATGGTGGTTGTCCATCCAAAATATAAAATTATAAGACTCTTCCCAGAAATTTTATAGGGGGTAATATCTACAGATCTATATAAACTTCATAATTTTCCAGCTTTCTCCAGAATCAGATCATAAAATATACAAGTACAGCTAAAGTCATGTTTATAGATTGATGGTTTAAGCATATTCTAATTATAATTGCATAGTTTGAGTACATTCAGAAAGCTACAAATATTAATAAATAAGACCATCCAAGTTACCTTTGAAGTATTCCTCCAAATTTTTTTATGAAAGCAAACATAAAAATCACAGAACATTAGAACCATATAACTTAGAGTGCAAATATCCACATTTTTTGCAT
>JAQZBX010065845.1:0-16225 GCA_029593785.1 Cabassous unicinctus
CTATAGAGATGATCATGTGATTTTTTTCTTTCAATCTGTTTATGTGGTGTATTACATTGATTGATTTCCTTATAATGAAGCATCCTTCAATACCTGCGATGAAACCCACTTGGTCCTGGTGTATAATCCTTGTGATATGCTGTTGAATGTGATTAGCAAGTATTTTGTTGAGGATTTTAGCATCTAGGTTCATTAGAGAAATTGGTCTGTAATTTTCCTTTCTTGTGGCATCTTTGTTTGGTTTTGGTACTAGGGTAATGTTGGCATTGTAGAATGAGTTAGGCAATATTCCTTGTACTTCTATTTTTTGGAAGAGCTTAAGCAGAATTGGTGTTAGCTCTTCCTGGATTGTTTTGTAGAATTGAGCTGTGAAGCCATCTTGTCTTGGGCTCTTCTTATTTGGGAGGTTTTTGACGACTGTGTCTATCTCTTTACATGTAATTGGACTGTTGAGTTCATCAATTTCTTCTTTCATCAATGTAGGCTGTTTGTGAGTTTCTAGAAAGTTGTCCATTTCCTCTAAATTATCATTCTTCTTGGCATATAATTTTTCAAAGTATCCTCTTATGATACTCTTTATTTCTGTGGGGTCAGTAGTGATATCCCCTTACTCATTCCTTATTTTGTGTATTTGCATCTGTTCTCTCTTTTACTTTGTTAGTCTGGTTAAAGGTTTGTCAATTTTATTGATATTCTCGAAGAACCAGCTTTTGGTTTTGTTTATTGTTTCTAGTGCTTTCTTATTCTCTATTTCATTTATTTCTGCTCTAATCTTTCTTATTTCCTTCTTTCTACTTCCTTTTGGTTTAGTTTGTTGTTGTTTTTCCAATTCCTCCAAGTGTGCAGTTAGGTCTTCAATTTTAGCTCTTTCTTCTTTTTTAAAATATGTATTTATGGCTATGAACTTCCCTCTCAGGACTGCTTTCGCTGCATCCCATTGGTTTTGATATGTTGTGTTGTTGTTTTCATTAGTTTCAAGGTAGTTACTTATTTCTTTTGAGATTTCCTCCTTGATCCACTGTTTGTCTAAGAGTGTGCTGTTTAACTTCCATATCCTTGTGCCTAACCTGTTTCTCTGGCCCTTAGTGATTTCCAATTTCATTCCATTGTGGTCAGAAAAATTAGTTTGGATAATCTCAATCTTTCTGAATTCATTGAGAGTTGTTCTATGGCCTAGCATGTGGTATATCTTGGAGTATGATCCATGTGCACTCGAGAAGAATGTAAATCCTGCTGTATTTGTGTGTAGTGTTCTGTATAAATCTATTAAGTCCAGGTCCTCTAATGTATTGTTGAAAGCCTTTGTTTCTTTATTGATTCTTTGTCTAGATGTTCTGTTTAATGATGATAATGGTGTATTAAACCCCCTGCTATAATTGTAGAGGCATTTATTTCTCCACTTAATTTTTCCAGAGTTTACCTCATGTATTTTGAGGCACCCTGATTAGGTGCATAAATGTTTATGATTGTTCTCTCTTCTTGAAAGATTACCCCTTTTACTTATATATAGAATCCATCTTTGTCTCTTACAATAGTTTTGCATTTCAAGTCTATTTTGTCTGATATTAGAATAGCTACTCCTGCCCTTTTTTGGCTATTGTTTATATGTAAAATTGTTTTCCAGCCATTCACATTCCGCCTTCTTGAATCCCTGGGTCGAAGTTGGGTTTCTTGTAGAGAGCATATAGATGGATCATATTTCCTTATCCATTCAGCCAATCTGTGTCTCTTGATTGGTGAATTTAATCCATTAACATTCAGTGTTATTACCTGCAATGAATTTCTTACTTCAGCCATTTTTTCTTTGGGTTAATGTATGTCATATGTTGTTTTATTTCTGTTTTTGTCTTTTTAGTTATTTTTAAACTCTCCTCCAACTCTCTCTCCCTTGTTTTTTCCTTTCAACTTGTACAGCTTCCTTTAGTATTTCTTGAAGTGCAGGTTTCTTATTGACATACTCTTTTAGTTTCTGTTTATTGGTGAATATTTGAAATCTCCATCATTTTTGAATGCCAGTTTTTTTTGGCAAAATACAGGATCCAAAATAAGTCCTCTTCTAGACCACCCCCTTCACCGAGGGGACCCTAACTATGCTCGTGGAAACTAATCAAGCACTTCCCACTTCCTGGACTCCCCACGGGAGCTGAAGCTCTGATGCTAGTCAGTGGAAAACTATAAAAATTTCCGACTGTGCCCTTCTGGAGCCGATCCTTAGTGTCACCGGGCTACTGGGTAAATCAGGTTTCCTCAGCAGATTCACCTCTCCCCTCAGCCTGGCGCTGCTTCAAGCTGGCTTATCTGCCCCACCAAGCTATGAGAGGGTCCAGGCAGCCAATCAATGGTAAAGAATCCCCTCTCTGCCTCTGACAGAACCCTCCCTCTCTTGGAGAGTGCTCCCTCTCCCCGGCTTGGTGGGTTTGGGGCTTATCTCTGGACAGCTAAGTAAATCAACTCCCTCAGCAGATTTACCCCTCCCCTCTGCCGGGTGTTGATTCAATCCAGCTGTTTTGTTCACCCAAGCTGCAAGGGGTTCCAGGCAGCAAAATCCACAGAAAGGAAAACTCTCTCACCCCTTTGCCAGAGCTCTCCCACTGTCCCGGGCCGGGAGTCATGGCTCAAACCAGCTTTTTCTTTTTCCCCTAAAGGTGGGGCTCAGCCATCTTTGTTACCCACCACAGGCATGCTTAAAACTCATGAATCTCTACCGATCAGTCCACGCAGTCAGTCTGCGCAGATAGATGTCCCAAGCTTCTCGCTCCATGTGCCCACAGCACAGACCCCTGGGCAGGACCCTGTCCACAATCCGCCATTCTCAGGGAGCTCTCAGCTAGTGCCCTCCTAAACTGATGCCATCTTGCCTCCTAGTTCCATTTTTCTTTTTATATACTCTCTTAGATTCTATTGGTCTGTGACTATTTTGAACTTTCCCTCTTTTTTGAATGCCACTTTTACTGGATACAGTGTTCTTGGCTCAAAGTTTTTTCTTTTAGCACCTTGACTATGTGATAGCACTGCCTTCTTGACTCCATGGTTTCAGGTGAGAAATCAGCAATTAATCTTATTGCGCTTCCCTTGTATGTGATGGCTCTCTTTTCTCTTGCTGCTTTCAGTATTCTATCTTTGTCTTGAGCATTGGACAATTTGACAAGTGTATGTCTTGAGTACGCCTGTTGGGATTTATACTGATTGGGGTGCACTGAGCTTCTTGGATATGTACATTCATCTCCTTCAGTAGGGTTCTGAAGTTTACAACCATTATTTCCTCCAACACTCCTACTGTCCCTTTTCCCTTCTCTTCTCACTCTGGGATGCTTATAATGCATATGTTTGTGAGTTTCATCTTGTTCTTTAAGTCCCTGCCTTTTCTCCTATCTTTTTATCTATCTGTTCTATTATCTGTTTGAATTCAGATGTAATGTCTTCCACATAGCTTGTTCTTTCCTCTGCCTATTCAAATCTGCTGGTGTGTGCTTCCATTGTATTTTTGATTTTTTGGATTTTGCCATTCATCACCATCATATGTGTTATCTTTTTATGTATGTTTACAATTTCTTCAGTATGTTCTCCCAGTGTCTTCTTAATATCCTTAATCTCTGCCTTCACTTCATTAATTTGCTTCATGATATTTGGTTGGACAGCTCTGATTAGTTGTTCCATGTTCTGCAGCTCCTCTTGGTTTTAGTTTTTTCATTGGTCTGGGCCATGTTTTCCTGTTTATTAGTGTGGCTTTTATTTTTATTATTTTTTGATATCTAGTCTTTTTTTCTTGGTGTGTTACTTCAGTTGATTGGCCTCTCTCTCTGCTCTATGGTTTCATTTTGTTGTTTTTGAGTGTGGTAAGGTATCACTTTGACACTTCATTCCTCTTATTCTATTTCCTTGCTATTTTCTATGTTTTCTTTGAAAACAAAAATGTTAGTACCAGATAAATAGGGAGAGATAGGATGAGAAAATTAGTAATAGTAGTGATAATAGTGAAAGATAGAAGAGTGATCTAACAAGATGTAGGCTTTGAATAATTAACCAGAATAGGAAGAATAAGATTTAAAAAGTAGAATAGAATCAATGAGACATGAAACAGAATGGAGAAAAGTATAAAATGAATTAAAAGTCCAGAATGATGAGAAGAGGGGAAAAGAAAAAGTAGAAGAGAGAAGGAAAGGGAAAAATAGTTTAAAAATATTAAAAATAAAACATGGAGAAAGTTGGAGAGAGAGAGAAATAAGTATAGGAAAAATTGAAGACCAAGTCCAAAGAGGTGGAATGAAAGAACAACAGAAAATAGAAAACATAAGGATGAAAGAGGTAAAAGATATAGAATTGGTAGAGAAAATTTGGAAACAAAAGAAAGAGAGAAAAAATAGATAAAAAGAGAAACAAAGGAAGAAGGGATACAATAGCAAGAAATCAGGACAGTAGCTACTCAATTTTTTTTTAAAGAAGAAGAGGAAAAAGTCAGGAAAAGGATAAAAAAGCCAAGATAAACACAGAAACACAGCCTTTTCTCTTGGACCCCAACAATTAATCACCCTGCAGCCTGTCCTCTGCAGGTTTTAAGCCAGGTTTTAGTGAGGAAAATAAGGAAAGTAAAAAAGGAATCTTTTCCTTTTTTTTTTTAATAAGAGATCCAATAAAACCTAATACAAAGAGGATGTCAGTATGTTCTTTGTCATAAATCTTCACTGGCTTATTGATAACCTTGTATTGCTTCTCAGAGAGGAGCTAGGGATCAAACCAGAGACCTTGTATATGCTACGCTAGAGTTCTTCCACTGAGCTAATGTGCCTTCTTAGGTTAGCAAAACTTTAAAGAAACCTATCAGCCCCTATTTCCTCCTTGTTATCTCTGCCTCCTTTCTGATGTCAATTCTCTCTTAACCAAGGCTGCTGAGCATAGCAGCCTGCCTGAGGAGTTCCCCCTCCCCTCTCCCTGTTGCATGAGGGTCCCTTCCAACACCCAGTTGTGTCTCACCTGGCTAAAATAATCACAAAGAGACCACTCTCCACCCTCTTAGACCCCTTGGCCTCCCATAGGATGTTGATGACACACTTTTTTTGGAGGAGGAAGCCAGTGGCTTCACTTAGGCTATTCGTCCTGAAGGTGGGTTATAATCACGTCTTCCAGCCACAGGTGAGAGAAACTCAAGATTTTTTCCCAATATCTTTTACTTTCTAGCACCTTCCTAGAGGACCCAGAGCACTCCCACATTCTATATATATCTTGAGGTTCTGGCAGGGAGGAAGAAGTCTGTTCTCTTAGATACCATTGCCAGGAGTTTTACCATCATCTGATATCCCACCGATGGGGCACGGGAGTCCTTCCCGGCATCCAGGAGAATCAATAATTCACAGTTTGCTGTTTTGGCTTCCTTCTCTCTGTCCTGTTACTTGTGAAGCAGTGTCCTGTACTGCTGTACCCAAAGCAGGTCACCAAGGCAGCCCTAGACTACCCCTCAGTTGTTTTACTAAGAGCAAAGTTTTATCTGTCTACGCCATCGGCCATGTTCCCACATCACCCTGTTTCCACTGTTAAAATATCATCCTGGGGACATTGTAAATAACTACTTGAATGAACACATATCCACATACACTGTCAAACACAAACACGCACACAGACACACATACCTTCATAAAGAAAAGCAAACATGTACAGGCATTGCCAGATACTTATCCACTTAGAAAAAATATTTCTTCCAACAATATAATATAGTTGGCAAATACATTGTACTATTGTGATATCTTCACCTAATTTAAATGTTAAATAAGACAACAGATTCCCTGTGTAAAAAAAAATCAATAATAAATGCATATTGGAGATAATTTGTTACTTAACCATTTCCCAATGAAAATTGAAATTTATAGGTATGCATTTCAAAGGTTATCTGTCAAAAGTTTAATTTATTAAATCAATCCCTCATCACAGGTTTGTGTTCAAAAATATGTTTAGGGTTACTGGTTTTGTATTACTATTACAAAACTACTCTAGGTTTGGTGATGACTGTATTAAGCTCTCATATGTTATATTAGTCAGTCTTGGATTGTACAGTGTATTATTCTGTGCCATTAAATATTGTGATGGCTCTTATGTCATGGAAAGGATATTATTTTCCTCTGAATTCTTACTGTAATTTATTCCTTTATTGAATTATTACAAATTATCTATATTCATTTTATTGCCTCATGAGAATTTTAAATCATTCAATTCATGTATATATTATTGGTAAATCTCAAATTAATAGCTTCCAAGAGGTAAAATAAAAATGTAACTTAATAATTTTACTCCTGTGTTCAATAAATAGCTATCTAGAATGATGCAACTCTATCTGTATCATTCACTCACAAATGTTTCACAACTTTCACTGCTCTCATGATGAATTTCACCAAAAATGAAGCAATAAATCAAATGAGAGTCTATAAAATCTCAGATTCTACCATTCACTCAACAAAAATTAAAGGAATTTCTTTCTAACATATTATGACCTGTGTCTTACTTGCAGATTTTTGATTTGTTAAAAAAAAAATTGGGACAGTAATTAAGCTGGAAATAATTCTATTTGTAAGGGGTGAAGCTACAGAAATCTCTGCCATACACCTTTGTGTTCTGTCATAGACGTCTTCAGGTAAAAGAGAAGTGAATTGAAATAAACGTTTCCTTGGGGTTATCAATCTACGGATTCTAAATTCATTCAGTGTGCTTCCAATTTGCCACAGAATTCAGAAATTAAGTTTGCTAATAAGAAGGCAAAAAGTAAAAAAAAAAATTACTTTTCATATTTTAAATATCTCAATCTTTTAATTTAATTTAATTTTTAGTTTTTTTTTAAAGTTTTCATGTATTTTATATCTTACATTTAAACTTATTATTATTTCATTTTCCTACTAATTTTATTAAGCTCTTGTATTGGCATCATCTTTAAAGAAGCATTGGATCACAGAAATGTTACAACTGGTGTGGGAAGGATCGTTGGTGGGTGGTGTGAGGGATAGGGAGTGCATTGCAGGAAGTTCATCTGAACCTACATATAAGGTATATAAAATTGTTCAAATGGTCATGGGGCATTGTCACAGTGGGTGGAGAATCACTCAATAAATGAGAGAATACTGAATACCCATCCAGGAGAGCTCTGCCACATTTTCTAAAGGAGCAGCAACAGTCCCCCAAGTGCAGGGACCATGTCTGGCAAAGGAGGATGATCCAATGATGGGCCCTTGTTATTGATGACTAGCTTTATGAGTCTTTGCTCTTGAAATAGAAACTTAGCGTATTGTTATGGGGTGCCTACAGGTTGCCTCCTGAGATCCTCTTTCTCGCTCAAATGCGATCTCTTTCTAAGCCAAACTCAGCATATGAATGCATTAGCTTCCTCCCAGTGTGGGACATGACTCCCAGGGATGACCCTGGGAGTGAGGAATTTCTACCAAGTGCCAACTGGCAATGTGACTGGAAAAAGACCTTGAATAAAAGGGGGAAAAGGTAAAGACAAATGAGTTCATATGGCTAAGAGACTTCAAAGTTAGTCAGGAGGTCATTCCAGAAGTAACGCTTATGCACATCTCAGTAGGACCTCATAGACTTCCAAAGTAGATATCACCCCAAACAGTGCTGCTCCTGAGGAATCTGGAGACACCCAGGTCAAATATCAGGGTGGATATCCCCAGAGTTTTGTGACTTATCAGTGGGCCCTACTTTGTAGTTTGTGCTCCTGAGAGTGAGAGTTGTCTTCCCTGAATATGGCTCATCTGTCCCTTCTATTTAAACCTATACTTGGTGCTGGAGTTTGTAGGTGTACATCCAGAGACTGGATATCCAGGTGCTAGCTGGTCCTGGAATCTTGGTGGAGCTGCAACTCCTACTCTACAGCTCAATGGACTCACCCAGGACACCTGGCGGGAAGATGATGATGCACATCGGCCACCCCCAGGGAATGGAGAGAGTCTGCAACTGTAGGCATGATAGTCCCATCCATCTTATCCATGGGATATAAGCCCCCTCTCAATTGGAGGTGAAGTGGGCATCACCATCCCATACTCCTCAGGATTGGGGGAAGAGCTATGGACCTGAGTGGACTTACTGGCATTCTATCATAGACATATTTTGATTCAAGCAATGGAAGAAATTACAACACTGATGTGGAACCAGTGGCCACTGGATGCTCTGGGGCCAGGGACAGAGAAAAGCAGCTGTAATACAAGGGCTTTTTCAGGACTTGGGAATTGTGCTGAGTGACATTGCAATGACAGATATAGAACATTTTATATCATCATATAACATGCAGAACTCTGTGGGAGAGAGTGTAATCTACAATGTGAACTATGGTCCATGCTTCACGGCAAAGCCCCAGGATATGTTTATCCATTGCATGTGATGTTACACACTAATGAAGAATGTTTATGTGGGGGGTTGTGGGAGGTGTGGTAGGTGGGGCATATGAGAATCCCTATATTTTTTGTGTAACATTTATGTGATCTAAGTATCTTAAAAAAAATTTTTTTTTTACATTTTTTACAGAATAACTTTTGTCAAGAACAGAGATTACAGCAAACACAGACATTGAAAAACATTGAACATGTGGGAATATGCAATTTCTAGAATGCCTTGGATACTTATACGAATTTGTGTAGCCATACAGAGCTGCCCTTCTTCAGGATAGACAGAACAATGTTTGGCAAAGCCACGAAAGTAGAAAGAAGCCATGAGGCTTTGATTTAGTGCACGTTTCTCAGACGCAAAATTCACCTCCTTCTAAAAACATGCTCAGAAGTACAAGAAAATAGTGGGATATCTTTCCATTACAAGAGAAGATCTTTTTCTTGTTCTCATTTGTAATTGATAATTTTCCTAGTTTCTCATGTGGGAAAATTAGAACCTAGAAGATTATAATTAATTAACCCATGTGTTTATGAAAAATTTCACAATGGCCTCATCCAACCCCCTTAATTTATGTGCTTTTTTATATTTATTATTGATGAATATTCAAGTTCAATAATCTTGGTTTCTATGCACAATGCTTCTTAAACCCATCCGTTGAGTTTTCACATGTAATATAGTTTGATAAACCTTGCACTACTCTACTTCTCCAACTTTTCATGGATTTTAATCATTTCCTCAATTTTATGTACCATACTGTCTGAGTTTCTTGCTTACTATGACAAATACCATACAATGGATTGGTTTAACTGAAAATATTTATTGGATCATAGTTGCAGAGGTTAAAAGCCTCGCTTTCTCTCCAAACATTCTGGTGTTGGCTTGCCATTAATCTTCGGGCATTCTTGGTTTTCCTTTCACGTGGTGGTGCTCTGTCTTTTCTATTTTTTGTTAAATGATGTTTACATTCTGCTCCTTAACATGGCTTTATCTTCATACAGTCTACAGTAATATGATTAAGGCTGAATCTCATGCAGTTGGGCAACATTTTAACTTTTTGACACTTTAAAAAGGTCTTATTTACAATGGTTCACACCAACAGGAATAGACTAAGATTAAGTACATTTTTTTTTTCCTTTCTGGCATGTATAATTAAACCTGCTATAGATACTTATAGTAATTATTCTACACTGCTTTTCTTCTACCTCTAATATCAAGGTTGGTCTTGTTTATTTTTTTCTCTTGATTATTCATCACATTCCCTGATAGTTTGCCCAGATCTTATTTTTCATTGTATGTCAGTGTGCAATATCCAGGCAAAGATTAATGATGTCATTTTCCCCAAAGAGGTTGACTTTTGCCTCCCTTGGGCAGAGAAAAGGGAGGGCCTATCATTGTCTTCCTCTCAGGATTTAAACTGTCCTCTGCCTAGGTTACAGCTTTGATTATAGTCAAACAAATCTAGTTGCCTTAAAGGTCACTTTTATTTACTATTGATCCCTCGTTGCTAGGGAAGCTCATCCCCAGGAGTCATGTCCCATGTTGCGGGGAAGGTAACGCATTCAAATGCTGAGTTTGGCTTAGAGAGAGGCCACATTTGAGCAACAAGGAGGCTCTCAGATGGCAACCCTTAGGCACCCCATAACAGTAGGCCAAGTTTCAGTTACATGATCAAAGACTCATAAGGCTAGTCCTCAATAACCGGAACCCATCAGTGGGCCATCCTCTTTTGCCAGACACTTCCTCTGCACTCAGGGGACTGCTGCTGCTCCCTTGGAGAATGTGGCAGAGTTCTCCAGGCTGGGAATTCAGATTCCCTCATTTATTGAGTGATTGTCTGCCCTCTGTGCCCATGCCCCATCTCTAGATAATTTGAACAATTTTATATATCTTTCATGTATATTCAGATGAACTTACTCCCCTGAATCCCACATCCCAGACACCCCGCACCAATGAACTTATACAGCCCCCACTGTAACCCTGAATTATTGCAGGCATATTCCTGTAGCTGGATATTATCTCCAAAGAACCATGGAACTGCGGGATATGTTATACTACCATTCTTGTGCAGCCCCAGTTAATACAGTGGTGTGGGGAAAATCATCCCTCAGTTTGGAAATTCTCTAGATTTTAACCTAACCACTGTGTGCCCACAGTCCACCTGCTCATCTGCTTGTCTTAATGCCCTAGTAGCGTCTTTCTGCCTATGATTTTCAATGTCTGCACAAGCAGATTCTACCATGTGTGGAAATATGTGAGGATCACTCCTCCCATCACAAGGTCTCTTGCCTTTCTGGAATCTTATTTTATGTTGTTCTTTCTATTTTTCTAATTATCTGCTCCTTATAGCATGGATGTTTTAATGAATCATGTATTTACTTGTCTTGCTTCTACCACCACATCCTACCTAGAATCACAGTCTCCTATATTTTGCTTACAAAATATCACACTAAATGTCCTCAGCCTAGAAAAGCAGCCTCTTCCTTCTGGGACTTTGTAATCCCACTCTGTCAAATGTCTCAGTAGAAAAGCCAGGTATACTCACATCATTGTGCTTCCTCTTTTTTAAGATTGTATCTCTGTAAATTCTGTATATACTGGTTTCCCTCCAAAGCCTTTAAATAGTTTTTTTTCACAATTTTAGCCAGGTTGTGTCATTGCTTGTGGGGACTAATGGAGACTACTTAACTGTGAAAAAAGAAGAAGAAAGAGATAAATCAAAGACCTAACTACACACCTAGAGGAACTGGAAAAAGAACTGCAACTAATCACAAGCCAAACCAAACAATGTAAATAATAAAAATTAAAGCAGAAGTAAATGAAATTGAGAGCAAAAAAAGCAATAGAGAGAATCAACAAAAGCAAAAGTTGGTTCTTCAAGAAGATCAACAAATTCAACAACTTTTAGTGAGTGAGACAAAGAAAACAGAGAGAATATACAAATAAATAAAATCAGAAATGAGAGGGGGTACATGACCACCAAATTTTCAGAAATAAGAGAGATCATAAGAGGATACTATGAAAAACTGTATGCCAACAAAATAGACAGCATAGACAAAATGTACAAATTCCTAGAAGCACAAGAACAATCTATACTGACCCTATAAGAAATAGAAGACCTTAACATACCAATCACAAGTAAAGACATTGAAACTGTCATCAAATCCTTCCAGAAATGAAAGGCATGGGAACGTATGGTTTCCCAGGTGAATTTTACAAATCATTCAAAGATGATCTAATATCAATCTTGCTCAAGCTCTTCCAATAATATTGAACAAGAAGGAATGCTGCCAAATTCATTCTATGAAGCCATCACCCAAATTCAAAATCCAGACACAGATATATTTAAAAAGAAAATTACAGACCAATTTCTCTAATAAATACAGATGCAAAAATCCTCAACAAAATACTTGCTAAATGAATGTAAAAGCATATTAAAAGAATTATACACCATGATCAATGGGGTTTTATACCAGATATGCAAGGGTGTTTCAATGCAAGAAAATCAGTTAGTATAATACACCATATTAATAAATTAAAGAGGAAAATAGCATGGTCTCTTGATTGATGCAGAAAAGGCATTTGACAAAATACAGCATCCTTTTTGCTAAAAAAGCACAAAACTCTAAGATAGGAATAGTAATTTCTCAACATGGTAAAGTACATATATGAAATACCCAGAGCATCCAGAACTTTGAATTTGTCATTATGCATTATGATATTCTGACTTCTCCCTGGCATAATTTGTCAAATCCATACTACCTCACTCTTATTTACACTCCAAGTATAAATCCAGTTTTCATTCTACTAATAAAATGTCATAGACTGCCATAATCTCATGAATCAATTGCATTGCCCACATGTAATTGTCATAGCATCTCACTCAGTAGTACTTGATATTGTTTTATTTTTTTAACTCTCTTGAAATATTTGTGGTCTAGAAGGGAATATATTTGGTTGAAAAATTAAACTTTAAAAATGTTCTCTTCCAAAGTAATATTGTATTAATTTTGCTCTTTTTGATGCAGAAAAGGAATGATGACAAATGCATCTAATTTAATAGTCCTTTCCCTTTTCATTCACTCAGTAGAGCTCCTTTCTAATTTTTCAATGGCATGCTGAAAGATTCATGAATCATTCAATAAAGCTGTGAGAAACAAAATTTCTTGAAAAGTTTTCTTTTCTCTTTTTCAGTGAAATATAAAGAAAGACCAGATGCTCTCAAACAGATATTTTCAAGAAGTAGTATATGAGGGTTTGTGGCTAATGATCCTGGTTCCTGAAGGGGATATTGTTAGTTGATATGAAGCAAACCCAGCACTTATACAGAGTATAACAAGTGCTTGGCACTGAGTCATTATATTTCACTTACAGAAATCATTTCTCCAGGATTGTGGGAACATGGCTGATGTGTTAGATATATAAATCTTAGCTCTCTCTAAAACAACAAAGAAAAAACCAGAGGCTTCTGTGGGGATCTTCTTTGGTGCACAGCAAACCAAGACACTATTTATCAACTCCCAGAAGAATGAGGGTCAGAGACATGAAGAAACCAAAACAAGTAATCGTGAGTTCTTAAACCTCCCAGCTGCTGGGAATGGCTCCACTCCCCCACCCTGGAGATATTAAGCCAGTGTAAAACTCCTGATGAATTCTATCTAACTGAGAGTAGAGCAGATATCTACCTCCATGGGAACCACTGCAGCTTACTGCATGGGATCTAACCTGCCCAAGGGAATAAGGGCAGATAGCCTTCTGAAAGGCTAATTAACCTAAGGACTGAGAATAGCTCAGTGGGAGAATTCCTGCCTATCACATATGAGATCCCTGGCTATTCCTTGAGAAGAGATTTATCAGGTTATCAGGTATCCAGATGAAACTTTATGACAAGGAACACATACACAGTTTCTTTGTATTAGCTTTAATTGGATCATTTTTTTTTAAAGGTCATTTTCTTTTATTTCTCTTACTTTACTCACTAAAACCCAGTGCAATACCAGCAGAGGGCAGGCTGCAGGGTGAGAAATTGAGGAACACCAGGAGCCTGAGAAGATCCTTAGGGGTCTAAGAAAGAAGGCTGTTTTTCCATGTTTATTATAATTTTTTCTTCTGTCTCCTTTTTTTTAAAAATGAGTTGCTGCTGTCTTGTTTCTTGCTTGCTTTGTATCACCACTCTTTCTCTATTTTTTTCTTTTTCTTTCTTTTATTCTTTTGGCTACTGATCTATTCTACCTACACTATTTCTATTCACTCCTTCATTTTTATACCTTCTGTTTTCCGTTGTTCTTTCACTCCACCTCTTTTATTTGGTCTCCAATTTCTCTTGTTTCTCCTTCTCTCCCTTTTTCTCTATATACTTTCTTTTTCTTTCTTCTCTGTTTTCTTTTCCCCTCTTCTCACCATTATAGCATTTTAATTCATTCTACATATTTGTTTCTTTATTTTGTTTCTTGTTTCATTGCTTCAATTCCACTTTCCTAATCTTATTGCTCTATACTTCTTACTTGTATTAATTTTTCAAATTCCTAGATCTTGTATGTTTGCTCTCCTGCCATTTACTAATAACATTATTATTCTTTTTGTCTTCCTAGCTCTTTCTTTTTATCTCATTCTATTTTTTTTTCTTCAAAGAAACATAGGCAGATCTCTCTAACAAAAAACAGCTGAGTAGGGGCAAGATTCTGCCCAAATGAGCAGTTTTGGAAACTGACAGTGTAAGAGGCATCAGAGCATTGATCTGGAGGGAGTTGCATGGAGAGATAAATACCTCAAGGCACTGCTGGCTTGATTCTTGGTAACTGTGTTTCCTCTTCCTTGATTTCTGCTTTTCTGAGTATATTGATTTTGTGTACCAAAGCTTCCATCATAATTATGTCTCTGCTTTTTGTTGTTCTTACATTCTACCATCTTTGTTTAGTCCCCAATTTTTCTGGTTTTTATTTCTTCATCATTTATCCTGTTTTCTTTATTTTATCAAATTTTTCTCTTTTTTTCTTTTCTCTTTCCCTCTCTCCTCATCATACTGGCCTTTTAATTAAGTCTATATATTTTTCTCTGTTTGATTTCCAATTTCATTGTTGGTATCCATCTTTTCTATTCCTATTACTCTACACTGCTTACATGAGTTAAATATTCTTTTTCCAAGGTCTTCAACACTTCCTCTTCCAACAATTACTATTATTACTACTATTATCCTTTTACTTTTCTTACCTCTTTCACTTTCACTGGCACTAATTTTTTCCTCCAAGGGAAGATAGACAACAACAATGAAATAGAATAAGAAGAACAAAGTGCCAAAGAGAAAATTTAGCACACACACAAAAGCAACAATTGAATAAAATTATAGAGTAAAGAGAGAAGCTAATCAACTGAATAAACCCATGAAGATAATAAGATGACCAGAGGGCAACAAAAAATTACAAACCACACTAAGAAACTGGAAGAAATGGCTCAGTCCAATGAACAAACTAAAAACCATGAAGAGGTTCAGAACATTGAACAACTAATCAAAGCTGTACAAACAAATATCATGGACCAACTTAATGAAGTGAAAGAAGAGATTAAGGATATTAAGGAGACACTGGGAGAACATACTGAAGAAATTGTAAACATACATAAAAATATAAAAGATATTATGGGGATGAATGGCATATTCTAAGAAATCAAAAACACACTGGAAGCACGTAACAGTAGATTTGAACAGGCAGAGGAAAGAAATAGTGATGTGGAAGACAGTACATCTGAAATAAAAAAGGTAGAACAGATAGATAAAAAGATAGAAAAAATCCAGCAGGGACTTAAGGATTTGAAGGACAACACAAAACACACAAACATGCACATTATAGGCATTCCAGAGGGAGAAGAGAAGAGAAAGAGGACAGAAGAAATGTTTGAGGAAATAATGGATGAAAACTTCCCGACCATATTGAGGGAAATTGATGTACAATTCCAGGAAGCACAGTGTGCCTCAAACAATATAAATCCCAACAGCCTACTCCAAGACATATTCTTGTCAAACTGTCCAATGTTCAAGACAAAGAGAAAATCCTGAATGTAGCAAGAGAAAAGAGAATCATCACATACAAAGGAAGCTCAATAAGATTAAGTGATGATTTCTCATCTGAAACAATGGAGGCAATAAGGCAGTGGTATGACATAGTTAAGGTACTTAAAGAAAAAACTTCCAGCCAAGAATTCTCTAACCAGCAAAGCTAAGATTCAAAAATGATGGAGAGTTCAAAATATTCACAGATAAATAGAAATTAAGAGAGTATGCTAATAAGAAACCTGCCCTTCAAGAAATACTAAAGGGAGTTCTGCACATTGAAAGGAAAAAAACAGGAGACAGAAAGCTAAAGGACACTGTAAGAACAACTAAAAAGACAAAAATAGAAATAAAAACAACATATGACATATAAACTCAAAGAAATTATGTCTAATGTAAATCTTTGAGAGTAATAACACTGAATGTTAATGGATTAAACTCACCAGTCAAGAGACACAGATTGGCTGAATGGATAAGGAAATATGATCCATCTATATGCTCTCTACAAGAAACCCACCTTTGACCCAGGGATTCAAGAAGGCTGAACGTGAATGCCTGGAAAACAATTTTAAAAATAATCGCCAAAAAAGGGCAGGAGTAGCTATTCTAATATCAGACAAAATAGACTTTAAATGCAAAACTATTGTAAGAGACAAAGATGGACACTATATATTAGTAAAAGGGGTAATCTCTCAAGAAGAGAGAACAATCATAAACATTTATGGACCTAATCGGGGTGCCTCAAAATACATGAGGCAAACTCTGGAAAAATTAAGTGGAGAAATAAATGCCTCTATAATTATAGCAGGGGTC
>JAQZBX010065846.1:0-16244 GCA_029593785.1 Cabassous unicinctus
TTCTTTGCAATCCAACATGAGTCTATCTTCTGATTTAATCCACCTTGGCCTCTTGTCTCAAAATTTAAACAACAACAGAAAAGATGCATGTTGTTTCTTCTGAGAGTTAATGATAGCAAGCCCTGCTTGGCCTTTTGCTCACAAGGCTAAAATTCCCTAAGTCTGTTACAAGGCACTACTCCCTTGGATGCATTTCTCAAGCATAGATCGTATTTGAACCATCTCCAACTTTTGTCTTTCTCACTTCAACTGGTGGCTCCCAGATCAGCACAGAGTCTTTATGAGAATGCTTATCCTTGAGCAAAAGATACTATTACCACTGGAATTGTTTTGCTTGTGTACGAGAGGACTGGGTTTGGAGTTACATAATGTGGATTCTAGCAATAGTTCCCCCACTGATTTGCAATGGCCTCAATGAACAAGTCTTTTAATAACTTCTTTTGGAAACAGTTTCCTCAGTGGCAGCTGAGATTTGTTAATGCCACCCTGGCTACATTGTTATCCCACATGGTAGAAGGATACAATTGAGTGGAAGATATGAAGGTGCTTTGGAAAGTTAAAATCCCTACACAAATGTAAGCCACTGTTAATGAAAAGAAGTTTTAAAAACTCAGATCATTTGCCTAACCTTCATTTCTCCAGGGCTGAGAATGCATTTTTAAATTGTACTTGCACTTTATGTCGTAGGATCTTTTTAATCATCACATTAAAGGCTTTCATTAGGGTTGTCACTATTAATTTTATAACAGTGTGCTACACTAGGCCATCCTTTAAAATTCTGATTTCCCCCTTTGGACTAAAAAGTGCTGGAGTAGCTTACAATGCATTCTTCATATTCACAGGGCATGGACCAGAGCATGTCAGGCAGCCACACATTTCATTAAAAGACATACTATGCCTAATACATACTTATTATTTAATTACTGGAAGAAGTTACATGTGAATATTGGGAACTTATCCTCTTGTGCACATCCTAAGACTAGGGCATTATATCAAATATGTGGAGTGTTGGACAAAGTTATTTCAGAGGCAATTATTTAGTAAATACCTTTGTACCTACGAAAGTTCGGTGTTGTTATCATTGGAATGTCTTTCCTGAAATGTTGTTTCTTTATTCGAGCCCTTTCCTTTGCCTCCCTGATTTTTTAAAATTGATGCATAATTGATATACAATGAGATTCATCCTTTGTAGTGTGCAGATCAAAGAGTTGTGTTCTGCCCGTTATTTTATGCATTTCACTGCTATCCATGGCATTACCTCAAGGAACGTGGAACCAAACACAAGCCTTCTGTTTTTTTCTCTTCCTGAGTGCAGCCACAACATGAGGGGTTGATTATCCATTTACTTTACAGTTGGCTGTGATTCATTCTTGTCCTTCACCAAAGCTTTTAAACAGAATTTGCTCCTGGTGTGGTTGAAGCATCTTTCTATAAATGAATGAAATGTTATCATAGGTTGGAATGCAGGAATGAGGCACATTCCTTGAAATATATGGAAAAGAGTTCTTTATCTTACTACATGTTCTGCTTCCAACCTATTCAGAGCTGACAGCTCCGGCGACATGCTTTGACCTGTGTTCCTCTAATCTTCTACTGAAGACTTGACTTCAAAACATTTGCTGCCCAGGTTATCACCAGGATCACATTGTGTTTTTAAAATTAATCATTTGAAATTATTGATTAGGTCTCTTTGTCAATTCTGCTTCATTACATTATGCTGTGGTCACCATAAACCCTAAAATTTCAGTGGCCAAGTAGCCAAACCACTTATTTCTCACTCATGTTCTATGTCTGCTGATGGAGCTCTGCTCATTTTTGTTGCACAGGAAGTGAGAGTGACCAGAGCTCCCATTTCATGAGTGTCCCCACGAGCACTTTGATCGGTGAAGGGAGCATGATGACTCTGCTGGCTTTCAAAGATGCTACTGTCACTTACATTTCATTGGTCAAACAAGTCGCATGGCCATGCCTAACTTCAAAGTTGTCAAGGAATTACAATCCACTCGTGAGTCTGGAAAGAAGGTGAACCTAGAAATGTATGAAGAGCCCTCGTAAGAGGCATGATGAAAACAAAGAACCAAACAAAGATGTACAGATGGGTCATCAGTTAAATATGTCAGCCATTTATATTGACGTATGTGCATTTGAAAGCACTGTTATTCTAAAAAATACAATCAAAATTGCAGTCTCACTTCTGGAAAAGAAATGCAATTTTAAAACACTGACTTGTCCTGCAATGTTCTCTTTTTCAATACTTTTTCCTTGTCTCATGCTTTGCTTAGGAAAGGATTTTTCTTGCCCTGTCTACATTGGTTCCTTTCAATTACACGATGATAAAGCTACATGTGCTCTGTTTTAGTCCATTACTGGCCATGGTACACAGCTGTGACTCAACTGGGAAAGTGGCAGACTGTTATTAAGCCTCCATGGCATATTTTCTGATAGACTCATAAGCAGTGCTGCGCCTGTTACAGCAATCACAACTCTAAGGCCTATGCAGGTGCTTCTGAAGGTCATTCATGGTCATGCCAAGTGACGAGGCAGCCTCTAGGCCACAGAGAAGTAAATGCTGGGCCAGTGTAAAAGGGAGACGCGTACAAGACAACAATTACACAGGAATTCACCATCCATGAAATTTCACGTCATTTAAAGATATTATAAAGAGCAAAACCTGGTTATTATAGAAACCCTTTCCTCTCTGAAAACCTCGCTATGCAGGTCAGCTCCCTGTGGTACCCTGAAATCTAACCTTGGTTTAGTGAAAAGGAGCTCTGGCCGGTGCCATTCATGCTATTCCTTCTCCTTTTGCGGAAAGTCACAGGGCGACTTTATATCCACACACTGCAGCAGAGGAGCCCCTTTTAAAGCCTTATCTTAAGGATTCCTTTAGAGCATCACTGTCATCCCAGAGGAGATGAAGAACCATCAGTGTCAAATGCTCTTTTCTCTATGGTGAACAAACTCCAGCTCTTTATCTGGAGAATACTCACCTGTCAACTTCATTGTAGAAACAATCTTTATTGACTCAATTGAGCACCTACCTTGCACAACACAGTTTTAATACTTTAATTCATTTTATCACTTTTAAAAATATTTATTTAAAAATCTGAAGCCCAGATTTGGGGCTAGAATGTAAGTCTTCTCTATCTTGTGTTAATTCAGGATTCTTACTGCTTGGTGCTACCGCAATAGATTTACCCTATTCTCAGGAGCTCTGCTGCCTACCAGAGAAGGAAGAGCCAGGCAGACAAATGATTACAGATGCATAATACCTGTACATTGAAGGCAATGATATTTACTATTCATTAAGTTCTTGATATAGCTAGACACTGTTTTTGGTGCTGTTTTTTTTTGTTTGTTTGTTTGTTTGTTTGTTTTTAATCTATCCTCCTCACAAAATCTGTAAATGAATGACACTTTAAAACTGAAGTCTAAAGATGTTAAATAACTTGCCCAAAGTCCACAGCTAATAAATAGTGGGCCAAGGATTGGATCCTAGGTCTGACTCCAAATTCAGGCTCAACAAATATTTTTTTTTTAATTTTTTTTAATTTGTAAAATGATATATAATACATATGCATATATGTGCATTTGTTTATGTAAATGTTATTTGTTATCAATAAATATTTAACAGTAAAAGAAAATACAAGGTGGCTACGAATAAAAGCTGCTTGGAGTTCAGAGGAAGGGTGATCTGTCATTCCTCTTTCAACCTTTGCACTCCCTTCCCCCGGCTCTGCTCTTGTTTTAATTCCAATATCCCACATTGTTGATTAATATTTCACTTCTTTGGTTATTGTCTGTCTCTGCCACTTTCCACTCTCTTTCCTTCTCACTAGAATATAAGTTCCACGCAGGCAGGACTTCCTGTCTCTCTTGTTCACTGTGACTACCAAGGTTTAGAATAATGCCTGGAACACAGGAAGGGCTCCATAAATATTTGTCAAATTTAATACATCAATAACCTGAACTGGGAGAATGTCCCCAGGTGTATCAGAATTTACAGCTGATCATGGGATTTTTAGGCTTACAAATCAGGACAAATGTATAGGAAATGTGAGAACTCCATCCAACGTGAGTAACCTTGAAAATCTGTATTTGACCAAAACTGAATTATACATGTGTGCATCACATACGGCTGGCACTTGAGACAGCTAGAAATGTGATAGGAGAGAAAAGCTGTTCAGCTTATATTTTCTTTTACATGACTTAACTTTTTAATAATATATTTTTTTGAGTAAGCAGAAAGATAATTTGAGGAAGTTTTGCGATGCCCCTGTCTTCTCAGTCTGTCGTTTAGGCCATGGCCCTCAGTGAATTGCTGACACATCATTTCTTCTCTTTTTACCTCTTGGTAATGGCGGAGGCTCTGGCTTGCTCTCTTGGGGACTAGATAGTTTCTAAAGACCTTTCTTTGCTGAATGAATTTTGATAGGGTGTTGCGATTTTTCCCCTGGATTTCTGTGTAGAGAAACCAGAGGTTGTCCTTACCCCCTGCTTAGCTTTCAGCACCATAGAACCAAACATGGTGAAGGGGTTCTGAAAGAAACCATCCATTTTGAGAAGAAACTACCTAGGTCTACCCTTAACAAATAAAACCTGAAATGCGTTTTATTTCTTCTAAGAGCGGCTCTTTCATCTCTGAGAGACGTGAGATGTTGGAAGCCTTTAGGGTGCCATGAAGATGATGGTGAAGCTCAAAGGCTCTGTCCAACGTCCCTGGTAGGTTTCCATTCTTTGTCTCTTATCTTTTTGGTGAAGGGACTAGGAGTGAGGTTCAGGTGGTTATTGGGTTGTTGTTTTTTATCCTCCCCACCCCCTTGCCGCTTGTGCTCGCTGTCTGCTCTCTGTGTCCATTTGCTGCATGTTCTTCTGTGTCTGCTTGTCTTCTCTTCTCATCTTCTCTTTAGGAGGCACAGGGAACTGATCCTGGGACCTTCCGATGTGGGAGAGAGGCGCTCAGTCGCTTGTGCCACCTCACTCCCTGGCTTGTTGTGTCTGTCATTGTCTTTTTTCCTCTGTGTCTCCTTCTGTTGCGTCATCTTGTTGTGTCAGCCCTCCGCTCCGGCCAGCCCGCTTTCACCAGGAGGCCCTGGGAATCGAACCCAGAACCTCCTATATGGTAGACGGGAGCCCAGTCGCTTGAGCCACATCCGCTTCCCAGCACAGGTTTTGATATATTATGACTGTAATTTTCTCAGGGATGACAGTACAAGCCAGATTCCCAAATCCAGGAAGCTAGTCAAGAAGTGGCAACCTAACAGACCAAAAATTGGGTGAACACTTAAGAACCAAGTGTCAAGGAATTGACTGAGTCAGGCAGACAGACGGGTCCAGGGGGTGAGTGGGTGAGCACAGAGGCGTTCTGAGGGAAAGGGAAAGAGCACTTCTATGTGTCTCCTATACTGGCTTTTGTGCGCGTGTCAGGGGCTTATAAATGACCTACATAAAAATCAGAGAGAAAACTTCATGGCCTGCTCACTGAAATGAACAGTCAAGACAGACTTCCTATTGTCAGCTCCCCTGGAAAAGCCTTGGGACGTTGTATTTTAGCAAAATCCAAACTTCTTTTTGCACATCCTATTCGTATCTCCTTCCACGATTGAGGGTAAGGATTCATAATGGGCTAACAGGCCCAGGCATATAGGGAAAAGAGCTCAGCTCCATTACATCAAATATAGATATCTTGGTATCAGTAATTTTTTTTTTTGACTGAATGATAAGAAATCTGTTAGTGAGCTTTCCCCAGCACGATACAGGCAGTAAGCAACTAAACAGAATCTAAAGAATCTTTTGAAAAATGCACTTGGGTACACAATGACATCCTTATAGAATAGGCTCTGTTTATTGCTACCTAGGGGGCAGCCTGTAAGTAGCATACACTGCTAGCTGGATACCACTTGACCCCTGATAGCACAAGGCAGGGCTTCCTGAGGACACTGGATCACTCTTCCCTGGATTATTAATATTGTTACATTAGGCTCCTCCAGTATCTCATCCGAGGCGTGTTGACACAGAGGATAGGAGCGTTGATGACCACATTCCCACATGCCCAGCAGCACTGTCTTTGCTTTCAGCACTAAATGCTAGTTTGCCAAAGTGTGGTTACAGTCCAAGATGGCCATAGGCTTCCACCTGAATGCTAGATATATTGATTTGCAGTCTGTGTGAGCTCTGTTCCAGGTTCAGGTGGAATGTTCTATGGTGCACTAGCAATGCTGGCCAAGGATGTGGGCAGGAAAGTGAGTTTTCTGTAACCTGAGACTATCTTCCAAAGGTAAAGGACAACTGGGAAACATGACTGCTAGCCTGTTTGGAGTTTGTCATTTATCAAGTTGCTGAACATTACTTCAGAGAAAGGAAATACAGAAATGTAAATTTCTTGGCTATGATATTTTATGGAATTTTGATTGTTGACTGTTAATATTTTTCTTCTATCCAGTACTTTAAGTGGTTTGTAAACAAACAATCCTTATCACTTCATATTGCAGAGTTCTGTAAGTTTGTTCCCTATATTAAAGGAAGCATTTTCTTTTTGTTTGTGAAAATTACCTTCTTTGAGTTTCAAGGGAATACTGACTCATTTCTAATAAAATGAAACCTAATAACTAAATCCTTGTTATCCTTAACTTTTTTCTTTAGAATCACGTAGAAATACGCCATGTCTTCTCTTGACCTCACCAGATAAAGCCTTGGCTGGTGTTGGGGCCACGGTGACAAGTAGGCAGTTATCACCACAGGATAAATGTGGCAGTGTCTTCTGGATCCTTTTCCAGAATGACATCTCTTAGATCTCAGACCCTCATGCTTTAAGTACAGTTTGGATTGTTGATCTAAATCTGGAATCAGCAAACTACAGCCTGTGGGCAAAATCCTTCCCATTGCCTGTTTTTGTATGGCCCAAGAGCTAAGAATGAGTCTTACGTTTTGATGATTTGATGAACAATTAAGCAGTTTTGCTTTTGGGTCCACAAAGCCTAAAATATTTACTATCTGGCTCTTTATAGGAAAAGTTTGCTAATCACTTATTTAAATGCATGAATAACTAAATAATCATAATGGCACATTTAATGAAACTTGAGGCACACCTATCTACTGTTTTTCTCCCCACATATGCAGGCTTGTGAGACTTACTGCATGGGAAAGATATTTTTAGGTATATATAATTTGTCAAAGAATTTAAAAATCAGGCTGGAGAATCAAGGGGCAGTTCTGAAAGTTTCATACCTATGAATATCGTTTTTCTTATTGGATTATACCTGAAGGATTAATCATCAATTCAGGTAGCATAGTAAAAGCAACCCAGGAGTCAGGTGGGTGGGGGGCATTCTCTCAGTCTACCTGAAAGCCTTCTAGCTGCTGGAATATATTGTGCACTTGGGGACAACCTCTACAGCGGTGTTCTCAAACTTGAATGTGCATTAAGATACCCTGAGGATTGCTAAATTGAAGATCTGGATGCAGCAGGCCGAGGGTTTGCTCAGCCTGAGCTTTGGGAACACTAGTACAGTCCCACTGATACTCCATGGAGACGTCACCACTTTTCCCTTCAAGCCACCTGCCTGCCAAGGTGTAACTTTGCCCTTGAAAGCCGAGATCATAAAAACCACCAAACATCTGAATCTACCTTTTGTTTTACTGATGACATTTTATAACTTTGGCATTCCATCAATCTGGAGTTGGTTTGGAAATTATAAAGAACAATTGCTTCAAACTCTATGTCTACCTGGAGGCAAAAGTGACAGTCTGGTGGTTGTACCTGTGAAATACAAATGCCGAATATTAATCAGGCCACGCAAACAGCACACAAATGCTGATGAGGGGGTAAAAAAAGCAATCCACAGTAACTATAGACAATTCAAATAAAAAAATAAGCTGATTATTATTGGGGTTGTATTAAAGTTAATCCCATCTGTGCTTTGTAAGCATAGGAGTCCTCTGAAATTCCATGATATCAGATTATGCAAAATCATAAAGCACTGAGCTTTAAAGTTATTCTGGCTTCTGGATCCTGCATCATCAGTAATAAATGTGGTCTGTAAATAAATTAACAGATTGACCCAGACTTCTTATTTGTTTTTATAAAGTCTGTCTTTTGATAAACCTGCTTCTAATACATCTCTTATATATTCAATTTTTTAAAGATATCTTCCTCCTTCCCTCCCTCCCTCCCTCTTTCTTTCATTCCTTCCCTTTTTTTCTTTCCTTCTTTCATTTTTGGAAGTGATTTCTTGGTATTTAAGGAAGAAAGCCTTTACTATTTATCTTATATTTATGTAATTTTCAGTGACGGGAGAAAAATTTAGTCTTCTTGTTTTTTGTTTTTGTTTTAGTTGTTTGTTTTAGATTCACAGTCACATAAAGAAATGATTTGTGGAACATGATGGATATATCTATAAAGCAAACCAAGAAGAAATAATTTGATGTTATTAATGAACCAGGTGGCACGTCTTTTCAAAACCCCATTTTAGCTGGGCAGCGATTTGCAGTGAAAGCTGACATGTTCATTTTTGCCAGCAACCCCAAGGCCTGTTGAAAGTCAGGAGGGTGGGGGGAGAAAGAAAATGGGAAAGCCTCTTTACTAGGTCCAAGGTTTCATTGCTGACTTTTTGTTGCTTTCCCTTTAGATAATCAAATCTTAGCTCTATTTGTTGCAACCAACTTGCTAGTAGGACGGGGATCATACAAACAGAGGCTTTGCAATTATTTGTAAGAATTTCCCTACCAGCTAAAGGAAAATAATTGTTATTGCAGGAGTTGGGAAGTTTGAGATACTCCTTTCTCTATGGTTATTCTGTAAGTCTTCTTTTTAAATAAAAAAACTTACTTTTTCTTGGGGATAATCTATTCTCAAGATATTTGGGTTCACCTATGAATTATTGCACTATCAAAAAAAGATGAACATAGTTGGTCTATGAATCATGTGTCTTTCTACTTTGATTAAATTCATCACGTGGTCTTTCTACTTTGATTAAATTCATGTGACTAATCAGGGCCAAAAGAGGAGATAACTGACCTTTAAAAGTAGTTTCATACTAGGTCTGTCTGGGCAATAATTCTTTTCTCATTTTAACAGAACAGATTTTAATACTTATGAATATTTTAGAGTTCTACTTAGGTTTTCTTTTTTTTTCCTCAGTGAAAGATCTACCATGAAATTGATTTTTTTTTTTTTCTTTTGTAACAAGTATGGTACATACACCTACAGGAAAACCTCTTTTCTTGCTGGAGGCAGTTCACACAGTAACTAATCCTAATTCACCTGTAGGCAGGAACTTTTTGAAGCGCTGTATTCATCCAGAGTGCATGAGTAATAAGGATTTGTGTCTGATTATGGGCAGAGAGGCTCAAATACTTGTCTAGTTGGACAATTGCTTCAAATGGCACCTGAGGGTGAGTCCAGCATTGAAGTCGTTTTCTGATTTTCAGAAAAACAAATTGTAAGTCTCCGGGGAAACGGTTTTATTTCCTTGGTTTAGAAATAACGACAGCGCTCCACACTCTTATCATGTTCTTTTGCACAGTGTTAAGGAATAAGTTCTAGAATATAATACAAGAGTAAGACAGAATCACAAGTGGGGATTGAATCATTACCCCCTGTATTAGTCAGCCAAAGGGGTGCCGATGCAAAATACCAGAAACCTGTTGGCTTTTATAAAGGGTATTTATTTGGGGTAGAAGCTTACAGTTACCAGGCCATAAAGCTTAAGTTACTTCCTTCACCAAAGTCTATGGCCACATGTTGGAGCAAGACGGCTCTACGAGGGTTCAGCTTCCTGGGTTCCTCTCTTTCCGGGGCTCCTTTCTCTCTGGGCTCAGCAGCTCTGCTCTCTCCACAAGGCCAGCTGTAGACTACCGGGTGAACTGCTCGTCTCTCTTCCTCTGCCGTGTCTAATGGAGCCTTCTCTCCTTCCTCATGCATCTGCCTCTCTGTGTTTACTTCCCAGGCTCCAGGATCAAAACTCTACCTCCCTTCTCTGCAGCGTGGTTTCTCTACTGATGTGGCCCAATCAAAGCCTTAATCATAATTTAATCAAGTAAAAGTGAAATCTCTGAATCCAATCCAATCTATTATGCCCAGTGGAACCGACCAGTTTACAAACATAATCCAATATCTATTTTTGGAATTCATAAATAGTATCAAACAGCTACTCCCCCACAAAGGCACGTTCAGACCCTAACCTCTGTTCCTCTGGGTGTGGGCACATTGCAAAAAATATCTCTTCAAGACGTTACTTCAGCGAAGGTGCAGCCCCACTGAACCAAGCTGCACTTTAGTCTGGATTACTGGAGGCCTTTATAAGCAGAGTGAAAGTCAGAGGGAGCGAGAGGCCACGGGGGCAGCCAGAAGCTGGAAGTCAATAGAACCTGGAAGACAAAGGAAAGGACGCTGCCATGTGCATTGTCATGTGACAGAAAAGCCAAGGAACCCCAAAGGTTGTCAGCCTTCCTAGGAGGAAGCAAGCCTTCGAGCTTCTGAAACCATAAGCCAGCACATTGTATTGTAGCAGTGAGGAGACTAAAGCAGCCACCTTACACTGTTTTATATGGTTGATTGAGATAAATGTGTGCTACCAAAATGTAGTTTTAAGAGTCTTCTCCCTAGGGAAAGGTCATCATAGAGTTGTTCAGTGTCAGCAGGTTTGCTCTCATTTATTTTTTTGTTTGTTTGTTTTGCTTATTTTTCTGGCTCCTGAGACGGAAAAGCATAAAACTTAAATGGGAAAATGGATACGTTTATGTAACAAGTTCTAATTGGGTTTCTAATGTAAGAAAGAAAATTAGGGCAACTTGAAGTCTGCATAGCAGAGAAGTATAAGGGTTTCAGCTCTTAACTGCCTTGGGTCTTTGAAGCCACAGTCAAATGACGAATATCAAGGAGACACCTTTAGGAGGAGTGAAAGGCATACTCTACACATGTCCGCTAAACCCCAGTACTAGGTGACAATGGAGAAGCACAGCAGCTGAGAGGTGCTCAATTATGCATATTTGTATTTTCTAATATTCATTTAAATAGTTCATCAAAGTACAGTGATTGGTAGCATCCCATTTTAAAAGTGAAAAGTATAATTAAGAATACATGTGTTAAAATCTTTTGAGTCAATAGCTGGGGGGTGCCCATCTTTTTGGGTCACAAGAGGCTATCAACTGACAGCCATTTGCTTGAGTTACAAAGCACCTGTTTTCAGAAGCCTTCCAGATCCCAGCCTACAAAGTCAGAGCAAATTAATGGGTTACATACAGTTTCGCCATATGATTCGTGTTATAGTAGTCAAGATTTCAAACTAAAAGTGTCCTGCGTCTATGAATTTTATTTGATTATAAATTTAACCCTTTGTTTATATTTAATGATTTTCTCTAGAAATTAATGCTTCTATTCTCTATGGCTTCTCCTAAGAAACAAATATTATTTAAAAGAGAAATTAAGCTGCTGACTGAAAATATATAGATAGGTCATTCATTTAGAATTATTTGCCCAATAGTGCTAGAATCTGCTTATTTAAACCTAGGGACCGTGGATTCATCTGATCATGACATGTGCACACGGACCTCAGCTTTCAGAGTTAGGCTTCTGTATGAACGCTGAACTCATGGTGGCACGGATCCTTGCCTTGCTTTTGGTTTCATCATCACATGTTCTCTGCAGCAGTTACTGCCTGATTCTCTGTTAATGGGTGGGGAAAGCAGCATTTTGTGGTCTTAGTTATACACCTATGAGCTCTAGCACAGATTGTTTCTTATGCTCTATTGTTGTTTCTAGAGGACAGTCCTCCTCCTCAGCATGATCCTAAATTCCTCGAGGGCACAAACTGCCTTCCACTCCCTGTCTTCCTCATGTTATCTCAGACACTTTTAGATAATGTTGAGTTATACTTTTGTGCACTTCCCATCTCAATATTACTCTCACTCCTGAATACTTCCTCTCCTAAATAAGTTCACAGAACAATAGGAAATTCCTACAGTAGTTATTACTGGCTCTGGCTGAATTTTACTCTATTACTTGTCATTTTCTCCCTTCTGTTGAAGTGAGCTTCCTCACTCTTTTCTTATTTCGGGATTTATGATCTGCTATAGATTTTACTTTGTGAAATGAAACCTTGTAGACCTCTAGAATTTTGCCAGGTGACTTTTACAGATAAATATGATGAACAACATTCAATGCTTTGGAAGATCCCATGACACTGGAATCCCAAAGTAGGCCAAAAGACGCCATGTTGGATCCTCAGTTGTTCATTGGTGATTACAACAAAATCCTAATTGAAATCAACTATTTATTAAGACACTAAGACTGACTCAAATAGAATCACAATGCGTAAGGGGAATTAATTCACCTGCAAGGAACAGTCTGGAACCCTCAGCTTTTTTGGTGCTTTAAAGTGGGGAGATAAGAGAAATGAAGTAGAGAAAATGCCATCTTCACTGAAAAGCAATGGCCCATTTCAGTATTTTACCATCATATGATAATAGCAAATTACAATTTCTTATTCTGTGTTAAATTCACTTAATCTAATTATGTTTTTAATCTAAAGATGGTGTGTTGTTTAACTGTTTAACATCTACACAAATACCAAAATGACTCTGCTGTGCAAAGCAAGATTCTCTTTTTTGCATTTGACGTGAAATCAGATGGTTATGATCTGCTATTCACATCCTGGTGAAGTGCCACAGTATTTTCTTCCAAACACAGTCTTTTCTTTTTTTTCCACCGTTTTGCACATTATTGCCAGCTGATGCAACTGCTTTTTAAAGAAGTCAATTTTTAAGTCCATTGCTTCTTTAGCTTTGCTCTTACAGAGCTCATAAATTAAGCTTTCCAATAGTTTGCATTCTTCCTGAGGCCAACCTCCATGCACCTGAAAGAAAATGATTCACTCCTGTGATTCCATGAGCAAGTTTCTCCCCACTTGCCCAGTGCTGGGAATAATAACAGCAAATCCATTAGAGTAGCATCACCACTCTTTTAAGATGCTATTAAATTACAGGCACTTGGTCAATTGCGACTGAAGATAGCTTCTAACTACAGAACTAACAGTGAAGTGTCTAAATGCTATTAAGAAACCAAACCCTGCCTTCTCTGAAGAAATAGTTTGAAAAACAAAGCGGCTCACGCAGAATGACCAATACAATGTGAACCATTTTAAAATTAGGCTCTAAACTGCTTTAAAATATAAGCTTCAATACAAATGCATATGAAATGTGTCTCTGGACAATTTTCAAAGAAGAAAAATGAAAAAAAAAAAAGTTAGAAACAAGGAATGAACTGGATAGCTTGTGATCAATGAATGCATTTACTTATCCTAATTAGAAAATACAATTTCCATTTTCATGAGTGGGTAGGAAAAGTTTTTTGCCACCAATGAAGGATCTAATGTCTTACATTTTCATTAGTATTCATGGCATTAGGATTCTTTGTTTACCTGCTATTCTGAGAATATTGGACGCTTTTAATGGGCTGGTTAAAATATCTCCAGTTCTACGCCACATGCAGAATCTTTATATGATGATTGCCTGCCACTCCTTCCTTCTTCTTCCCCTATTACCTACTTTTCCCTTTTTAATAAGTGATTGTTCTTCTGCACTAATCCTTGTGATGTTAAATGTGGGTGGTTGTCAGAATGAATTAGGTATAAGAATTCCACATTGCAATGATTTTACTTTTGGCTGACCAGGATTGGAAAACCCTTCCTGTGCTACACATATATGAGATGGAAAGTTCTTGAGAATTTTTGAGTATCTGAAAATGTCTCTAGATTGCCTACACATTTGTGATAATTTAGTTCAATTGGAAATAATTTTCATTAAGAATTTTGAAGACATTTATCTATTATTTTCCAGGTTTTCGTGTTGTTGAACCAGTTGTGAGTTAAATCCTTTGTATGAGACCTTTTTTTTTTCATTTCTGGAAGCTTAGTGGACACATTTAGTAAGGAACTTCATGTTACTCGAAACAGGAAGCTTTCTTGAAGTATTTTTAATGCTTTCCCTCCCTTGTATTTTCTCTCTTCTTTCTTCCTAGAATTGTTATTATTCAAATGTTGGACTTTATGACATATTACTCTAATTTTCTTATTTTTTTCATTTTATTTTCCATCTCTGCATTTTTTTTCTATTTCATTTTTTCACACTTTTTAAATTATACTTTTAAAAGAAGTTTTAGATTACATAAATGTTACATCAAAAATATAGGGGATTTCCATATTCTCTACCCCTTACCCCTCACCCACTTTTCCCCATTAACATCCCTCATTAGTGTGGTACATTTGTTACAACTGATGAACACATATTGAAGTTTGCTATTAACCATGGTCTATAGTTTATATTACTGTTTACACTTTGCACCACACAATTTTATAGGTTTTGACAAAATGTGTAATGGCCTGTATCTGTCATTGCAATGTCATGCAGAACAATTCCTATGTCCCCCAAATGCCCCATCTTATACCTATTCTTTCCTCTCCCTTCCCTCAGAACCTATGGTGACCACTGCCTTTATATCAATGATACGTTCTTCCATTACTTGAATAATAAATAAGTTTACTTTAGTCCATAGTTGCATTCCCTGCTTATATTTGTTCATTCCTAAATCTTGAGGATTTGAGGATGGTGATTCCCACTCTGCTTCCAGTTGAGAGGAGGCTTAGATCCCATGGGGCAGATGGATGGAACTGTCTTTTTTTTTTTTTTTTTAAAGATTTATTTATTTATTTTATTATTTATTTATCCCCCCCTTGCCACTTGTGTTGCTGTGTCCATTCGCTGCGTGTCTTCTCTGTGTCTGCTTATCTCCCCCTTGCTGTGAGGTCTTGCCGCATCAGCCCATGGCACCACGCGAGCCGGCCTGCCCTCACAAGGAGGCGCCGGGAAGCGAACCCGGGTCTCCCATGTGGTAAACGGGGGCTCTATCCATTGAGCCACACCCGCTTCCCGGATGGAACTGTCTTGCTTGCAATTGTAGATACTCTCTGTTTTGCAGGATGGGCATTTTCTATCTTCATCCTTCTCTTAGTTGGACATCATCCTGGGTGAGTCCGATGAATTGGAGTTGGCTGCAACTCTGCTGAGATTCAGGGCTCAACCTGTGTATGAACAACTGGAAGATGTAAGTCTCTGGGACACATATTTAATGGGTATAGAGCTAATTATAGCATCAAATAAAAGGGGCATAAGACCTATGTGTAGGAAAATTATAAGTGAGTCCAACTCCAATATATTGGGGGGATAGATTATCATATATCCAAGGTAAGGCCCACAGGCAGGGTGCTAAATTCCTGTGGTTATCTGTACTGCTTATAGTGTCCAGATGTCTCTAGAGCCCTCAGGAGCCCTCCTGTTGTGAGCTTACAGAACAGTCTTGCTTAATGTGCAGAATTCTCATACATCACTACTCTACCAACTCCTTACATTGTTGTGGAACATTTGTTACAGATTATGAAAGAACATGACCAGACCATTACCACTAACTATGGCCCATAGTGTGTACTTGCTATATTTTTTCCATGTACCCTCTATTATTAACACCATGTACTAATATTGTGAATTTGTTATAGTTCATGAGAGAAGACTCATATTTGTAATGTTAACCACAGTCCATCTTACACCACATGGGTCAGTCCTATTCCTTTGACATTCTACCCAAAGTGTACACTCAGTGGCTCTCACTTTCATCACAGAGTTGTGCAATCATCACTCCAGTAACTTTTGAATGTTTTCCTTAGTCCAAAAGAAAAAATCCCAACCCCCCCGTTATTGGCCCTTAGCATTGATGCAGTACCTTCTTTGACACTAATACAAGAATATACAATATTGTTAACCATAGTCCATAAGTTACATTCCTTGTATTTTTCCCATGTAGCACTATATCCTTTCTACCTTGTAATAGTGACGTATATATGTTCCAGTTCATAGAAGAACATTCTTATATTTGTATTACAACCACAATCCTCATCCATCTCAGGGTTTACTATGTTATTCAGTCCCTAGATTACTATCTAGCTTTCTTTCAAATGACATTTACATCCCTAGACTACCCTTTTCAACCATAATCCCATTTACAAACCAGCTGTGTTATACTCACTATAATGTGCTACCATCAACTCTATTTCCACACATTTACAGTCAAGCTAATTGAAAATTCTACATACATTAAGCATCATTTCTCATCCTTTCTCCTAATAATATATGGTCTAGGTTTTGACTCCATGTGTTTATTTTTGTATTTAGTTCATATTAGTAAGACAATACCT
>JAQZBX010065847.1:0-16221 GCA_029593785.1 Cabassous unicinctus
GAGAGCAGAGAGCAAGCGCAAAGCAATGGGGGGTGGGGGGGAGAGGTAGAAATAAATAAATAAAAATACATCTTCAAAAAAAAATAAGAAGGCACTGGAGAGTTATGGTTTCATCTATCCATTTAATAAATATTTATTGAGTGTTGTCTGTGGGCCAGATGATGTGCTAGGCTTTGGGGATATCCTGGTAAATGAGCCAAATGCGTACCAGAACAGGCTCAAGCAGGAAGTCCCTGCTTGCTTTTGAAAGAATGCAATCATTAGAACAGTATATGCTGAAGCCTTTCATCAGGAAATAAGAAGGGAAGGAATGTGTAGGGTGTGAAATCAACCAACCACAGATTTGAGAAGTCCAACATTGCCAAAAGTAGACTTTATAGAGGCTAGAGGATTTAGTTGGCTATTTGTGTATTTTTAAAAGATAAGATAAGGATACCTAAACATGTTTGAAGATGGAAAATAATGAGACTTTGGTGTTTTTGAAATTGAGCAGTTCACTGCTTCTTATTGTGTTTGAATGTCTCTGTTTCATTACATCCCAGTGAGTCCATTACAGAAGAAACCCTGAGAAAGGCTAAGGAGATTGGGTTCTCAGACAAGCACATTTCAAAATGCCTCGGGCTGACTGAGGCCCAGACAAGGGAGCTGAGATTGAAGAAAAACATCCACCCTTGGGTTAAACAGGTAAAGGAGTTTCCCTTTCTTCCCCAGATTCCTTTGGTAAATGTAGCACCAACTCAAAAATCCATTGTCAATAAAAAGAGGGATAGAATTACAAAGTGACTTTACTTATCCAATTGATGTACATGATGTAACCAATTTTATTCAGCACAGGATTGATTTATGCTTAACAGAGAGAGGATGAAGTAGCACACTGGGAGGTAGAGAGTAGAGTGAGTATCTGATTTTCTTGACCTAAATGGAAAAAAATCAAAATGACCTCTCCTCTGCTTTTTGACCTGTGTCTAAATATATCTGTAGTAAGAGAAGTCCTTAGTATAATAGAAAGACTTGAAATATCCTCGTGTTATGGCTGACCCTCTTGAAAAGAATAGTTACCTTCCTTGGTACTAACTTTTTACAGGGTAATACTTTATTTTAAGTGCTCCATCATTATGGTTCATTTAGTATTCATTGTGATAGGACTGGACATAATGAGCTCATCTAGTATTCATGACAATCACACTAGAACTTTCAAAGGTATACTGTGGTAATTTAAAAAAAAATTGCCATTAGTATAAGGGATGCCTTGCCTTAAAATACCACCAGCTGGTTTTTACCCTTTAAAATCATTGACTTTTCTCTAGGTGCTCAGGGGGCACACCTTTAGGTCCCAGGCTTGATGCTGAATATTTCCTTCTCAGCAATTATTATCTTTCTTCCTTCTCACCTGACTTGTGCTAGTTGCCTTGTCAGCCTCACATTCTTGCTCACTCAGCTGAACTCCTGGCCCTTGAGAGCTGAACTGATTTACTTTCCCCAAATATGTTCAATGAAATCCTCCCCTGTCACACCCCCTCCTCCCCGCCCATACTTTATGGTATTTGTGTCCTCCCGTTGCTCAGTGCCTTAGGCAGATTACATCCTGTGTATTCATTTGCAAACCAAAGATGCCCTTACATCCAGGTCATTTTGCTCCAAATTTATATGCAGCTGCTTCTGACAACTAGCTAGGTGAATCTTCCTGGTCACCAGTTGACTATGTGACCAATCTGCAGCGTTCATGAGAGGTACTCTTGTGGCTCTCCAGTGATGCCCTGGAATGTGGCCATTTGTTGCACAAGATGATAACTAGATCATGTCATTGTTTTGTTTTTTCCCCCTCTCAGTTTTAGAATTAGAAAGCAGCTGAATTGTACATATCTTTTTCCTATCTTAAATTTGGCAGTAATAGGCATTAAAGCAATAAGAGGGCACTCACAAAAATCCACAACCAGTCTTGAAAAAAATACAATAGAGGAAGGGAGTAAAATCCCAATATATTTATTTGTTTATTTTCTCTTGCAGATTGATACACTGGCTGCAGAATACCCATCAGTAACAAACTACCTCTATGTCACCTACAATGGTCAGGTAGGAACTGTCAAACTGTCATATGCAGAAAGATCTACATTTACATAAATGACCCACTTTGGCAAATATTTATTCTTTATTTCTTTGGTTATCCAATGATATTGGTAATACATGTGGGTCAGATGTGCTGATGTGTTTCTATACTCAGTTCTTAAAGAACTGTCTTAAGATGAAATTGAACAAGGGAAAAGATGACAAGGGCAGTGTGGTTACATTAAAATATAATTATGGTTTGTTCCCATGATTATTTGATTAAAAATATTGAATGAGATCTACTTTCATCAAATAAGTAGAGTTTGTATGACACTTTACACCTAAGCGTTCCCAGAGACTAAGAGAGGATACATGTCAACAAGAGGAAGAATGAGAAAGATGCACTCAAAGATTGGACAAATAATTTTATTAGAAGGAAGAATAATCCACAATAATTTCTACATCTTCTTTTTTTTTTCCTCAGGAGCATGATATCAAGTTTGATGACCATGGAATGATGGTGCTAGGCTGCGGTCCATATCATATTGGTAAAGTGATAATTGATGTGTACACATTGCTTTACAGTTTATGTAGTACATTTCACACATTCATTCTTTTCTTTCAAGAACTCTGCAAAAATAGGTGCCATTATAATAAAGATTTTGCAGATTAGGAACTGATGTTCAGAGACATAAAGCTGCAAATCACATAGGTCTTAAGCAGTAGAGGTGGAACGCGTGGTTGGGTCTCATCTACAAATTCAAACTCCTTCTATTTCATCATGTCACCCCTTTATCATTTTATCATCATGAACCGAATTGAAATTGGAGTTGGAGAATGAATTAGACTTTGACTTTATCTCTTCTAACCTCAGTTTTCGTAAATATCTACATTTGTACATGGACTTTTGTATCGCATTTGCAGATACAATCTCTGACCTAACACGATGACTTGTGTTTACATCAACTGCAAAGAGCATGTCTCATTGGTGCATATGCAAAGCATTATAAAATATAATTTAAACATACTCACTGGAAATCGTAAGGACGTTTCCCCTCTAGTCACTTAAAACTTAGATATTTAATAATGAATCAAGATCTATTGCAGTTACAATGTATATATTTAAATGGACAATGCTATTAGCCAGTAAGAGTATTTCATATTTAGTCTCTGCAAGTTATTCTACTACAGATATGCTAAAATATATGATTTATATGTATGTAGTTTTTCTCTGTTGCTTAAAAGACAGTTAATTTTAGTTTTTACATTATATAAATGTCTCAGGCTATGCTAATTTTTCCAGCTCTTGGTCAAATTTTAAAGTTGGCCCAAATGTTTATGTCTTTACTACCTAGCACCTTAGTTATTTTAGGCCTAAATGCCCTGAAAACCTTTTCCCAGTGCCTACACTTCTCATCTCTGGAGTTTTCTTTCTTCCTCTTCAGATTTCACCTAATTTAAAAACAATTCTGCATTACTTTAGTGCCTAGGGAGGGCTAGCCGAGCCACGTGTGATAATGGAAATTAACATGCTGTATTTGGATAACATATTATTTTGACAAGAACTTTTAGGAGACGATGTCTTAATGCAAAAGATTAGTTCAGGTCCCAAGGCTTTCGGTCACTATGGCATCCCAGTAGAGGTGGTATTTTGAGGCCTTTAGGCAGTTATTGAGCTTCAAATTGCTTCATAGAAGGTCACTCACTCTGCATGGGGTGGCCTTGCCAAGTTTAACAGGATCTGCTTGGAAAGGACAGGACTTTCCAATCAATCAGGTTATGTCAGAGCTTCAGGGTCTCTTAGGGATCATTTGGTGTAGGCCTCGGGCAGCAGAGTAAGTGGAAGGACTGAAGGAAGAGCTCCAACTTTTCTGATCACTGTTATTTGACTATCTTTGTGTACTTAGATCACTGTGTTCACTTTGAGTTCTTTTTCAATAAATGAGGGCTATTTTATCATGAAAAACTCTCCCATTAACTTTGAGGTTCTGAATGCCTAAAAAAATGTAGATCTGGTTTATATGTAGAATTTAGCATATAAAACTAGCCACCATTTCATTGTTGTTTAATTAGTCCCAACTTTTCCTCCTATCTATGTAGTATGCATTATGGGTCTGAAATTTATATTTTAGAGGCTTAAAAATTAAATTGAAGGGGCATTAGCTGCCTTAGCCTGGACTGACAGGCGCTATATTTCTGCCACTGTTTGTGTTGTAACTTTCATGCTTCTCTTACCCCTCTTCCCAATCTTATTGTCTCTGCAGGCAGCAGTGTGGAATTTGATTGGTGTGCTGTCTCCAGTATCCGCACACTGCGGCAACTTGGCAAGAAGACAGTAGTGGTGAATTGCAATCCTGAGACTGTGAGCACAGACTTTGATGAGTGTGACAAACTGTACTTTGAAGAGTTGTCTTTGGAGAGAATCCTAGACATCTACCATCAGGAGGTAAAAAAAAAAAAAGAAAGAGAAAGAAAAAAAGAAATATTTTCTTCTCTTTGCAGTGCACACTTTAAATATGTATATTTATGTATATATATTTATATTGCAATTCTCCTTAGGAGAAAGAGCTGTCAGTATCTTCCATTTTCTAATTTTGTAGTGAAACTTAAAAACACATGCTCAGTCATATTTTTGATGCCCTGGCATAGTGTATGATTATTTTTTCATATGAAATTCACTTTTTCTTTCTAAGCATTCCAGCTATACTGAAAACACTATTTGGTAACATGTACCAGACACATCTTAACTAGCACAAGATGGTACCTCAAAAATCTTTCACTGAATGATTTAATTGTTCATCTAAACATACAATAAACAGCCTCATTTTAGTTAATGTGATGTTCCTGGTTAAGGATGAACAGTTCCCAGTGGAGAGAAGTTAATTTTCCCCAAAGGACCAGTTAATTCTTTGTTCCAACAGATGAAGCCATTATTCTTCAACTTAAGATTGATGAGTCCACTCTGAATGATTTTGGTTCCTTTATAGCCTTCTCTTACAGTTGCTCCTCCATCCCCAACTCCAATTTTGAAGTATAATCGCAGTGGATTCATATCTTCATAGATTACTTTAAATCTGCAGAACAGATGAAATCATCTTGCCATTGAAAAAATAGCTACTGGAAAACTTCAGAGTGATTTCCAGTTGTGCTGCCTTTTGATATCATTGCAATTAATTCCATAGCACAAAAGAATCAACCTTTGGTCACTTTTAGAACAACAACAGCATACTTACTTGGAGCTACAATACTTAAATTCTATTTTTACCTAAAAATCTCATTGGCCTGTGCAAGTTACTTAAATTCTCCACGCTTTGGTTTTTGTTTTTTTTCAAATAATCATATAAGTATAACAGCATCATACATGTAAGTACTATTAATGTAAAATGAGATTTGTTGTTGAAATCACATTGTGAAATGTAAAGTACAGTGCTAGAACAATGTGATTTTATTATTGTAAAGAAAAAATCGTTACATTTAGGATATATATATAAATCATAATTCTCTATATAGGCTTGACTTTCTAATCTTTCAGTATAATGAAATTGATCCACTAGGTAGAATATACACATTTTTTAAAAGTCTCTGACATAGTTCTTCTAATGACTCTCTTTAGTATTCATTTCAGATAGATAGTTAGGGATCAAAACAAATATATTCTACAGATATTCTTGAGCACCTTGTAAATGCCAGACTCATCAAAATAAAGTCCAGTAAAACCAGGTCCCTTCCTTCAAAATACTAACAAAAGTACCAGGACCCATGACATATATATGTGAAAAATGAAAAAAAAAAATTGTTTTAACCTATTTAATAAGCATTCCAGGCAAACAGCTGCAGATGTTTTACACATAATTAATATTTCCCCATGAAATGATTTAAGGAAAGATTAAAAACTTCTAATGGCTGCCTTTGGATGAAGTTGCCCATGGACATTAATGAGGTTCTTTTACTAGAATTGAATTCAGTATGAAAGAAAAAATTAAGTTGGCACTTCTTTGAAGTGAATTGACATTTAAAGTATAGTATTGCTCTGCATTATGAAATAATTTAAAATGTTGTGTTGGAGAACATAAGAACAATATTCCATTCATGTATTCTTTAGACTACCCCACAGAAAATATTATATATCATCTATGTATATACATATATGTGTGCGTCTATAGTTCCTCATTTGAAAACAGGCATTTGTGCATCCCCTCACACAGGCTTCACAGATTCTGCTCCATTGCCTCTGATAACAAGTGTGCCTCAATGCACAGGGGACTGCCCTTATCATATCTTGTATGCCCCTAGTGATGCTGAAGGCACTCAGGTACTAAATAGTAAATTCGCAGGAAATCAGAAGCATTTCTAGACTTATTCAAAGCACAAGTATGAATCACTTAGAAAGGCAATTGGTTTTCTCAAGGACACATAGATACATGGGATGGAATTCAGATCTCCTGGACCAAGACTCTTTTCATGACATTAGAGGAGAACCTCTCAAGAAAACACTAAGGAGATCTCAGAAAAGTAACATGCCGTGGAAACAGCAGGTGGCTTTGGTGAGAGGGTTTGATCAGAGATTGAGGGAAGGAGAGTGCTAGGAGTGCTGAAATCTCTTTTCCACCAGTTAAGTTTTAGAGTCAATTTTATTGAAACATATTCATAAACCATACAATCCATCCAAAGTGTACAACCAATGGTATTTTGTCTAATCACAAAGTTATGCATTCATCACTTAGATTGATTAATATAAAGTATTTTCATTACTCCAATAATAATAATAAAAAAGAAGAAACAAACAACAAAGCTCTACCCATTAATAGTTACCTCTCAATCTCTCTATCCTTCCCCTGCCATACATAACTGCTAACCTAGTTGTCTCTCAAATTTATTTGTATTTTTATTTTGTATAGACGGAGTCAAACAATATGTAGTAACTTTTGTCTAGTTTCTTTCACTTAGCATATTTCCTTTTTTACCACTGATGGAAGATTATTAATATATTACTATACACTACTGTCCATAGTTTACTTTGGACCATAGTCCAAATATCGACCTGATATTGACATCTTACAACGGTTAAAATGATATAGCAATGCATTCCTTTGGCTGCAGATTCCTTTACTCTTTGAAAAGTTGACTCTTTAAGCTTAGGCATTTATAATTTTTATTTATGTTTTGTAATTATTTTCATGGGTTCTTATCCTTAAGAACTATGTACGTACGTACGTATGTATGTATGTATGTATTTGTGGGAAAGAGTCAAGTAAGCCAGAAGTTGGTGTCATGCCTCACTATAGCTTTGACTGATGTTATTTTTGCCTTCTTCACAATTTTACTTAGGACAGTTTTTTTATAAGAGAACATGCATTCCTAAATTATTTTAGAGGTATGGGATGAAAATGATTACCTTGCTTATAGAATTTGCAACACTGTGTTTCCCTTTTACTACATCTATTTTGTCACTGAGAATGTCATTGAATGAATGAATGAATAAATGAGAATCATACAGGGCTGGCCTTAACTTCACATTTTCCTTGTTTCTTTGGTGGGCTTCTTCTTCTTTTTTTAATCTTGAAGATTTGCTAATAGGAGATTTGGTTTTGAGTAAGGAAATTTTATATCAATCAAACATCCAAATTAAGGTTAAAGCAACTAGGAAGTTAATAGAAACCAAAATCTGTTACTCGGTACTGTAGAACAGTGTTGAGGAAGCCGTAAAGAATAGAGAACTGTGGACAGAGTGCCAAAATGGGAGGTGAGATTTAAACTGGAACTTAGTTCAGAGGTCATTAGATAAGGGGGCGGGGGGAAAGGCAGGGAAGGGAAATGAAGGCTAAGGTAAGGATGGGGTACAGAAAACTTGCTAGCGGGAATGTACATAACTGGGGACTGTGAGTGGGGACAGTGAGTACAATGATAGGTCTTCCTGGAGCTGAGAGGGTGATGACTGCTGATAAGACTGGAAAGTCATAATTGCTCAGAGGGTCATTATCTCAAGTAAAGACCTTAAAATTCATCCCTTAGCCAGTGGGGGCCTTTGGACAACTCTGAATACAGGAGTAACTTGGTGGAAGAATCTTGTAGGGTGATTAATCTGAATGTGAAGTGCTGGGGTGGAAGGGGACAGGAGAGAATGTTGGAAGGAGAAATCCTTCCATTTAGGAACTTTCAACAGCACTCCAGAAATTAATTGATTCTAGTCTAGACTGCATGGTGAAAATATGAATTGGCTTGATTTTCCTTTTCTAAATGCCTCAGCCGTGAAAATGACAAGTAGTATTTGCGTGTAGTTATTTTAGCAAGTGACTGCCTGGAAAGCCAGAACCAAGTCCCTTTATCTCTTTGTGGCACAAATTAGTATTATCCATTGATGGGAGAGATGAAACTATCACAATCATGTTAGACATCATCAGAAAGGAAATGGAAGCAATTTTAGCACAGTTGTCCATTCGTGGCAAAGTTACCCCAATGGCGGATACTGTGGGTGTATTTTCCAGGCATGTGGTGGCTGCATCATATCAGTCGGGGGCCAGATTCCAAACAACCTGGCAGTTCCTCTGTATAAGAACGGCGTCAAGATCATGGGCACGAGCCCTCTGCAGATTGACAGGGCTGAGGATCGCTCCATCTTCTCAGCAGTCTTAGATGAGCTGAATGTGGCTCAGGCGCCGTGGAAGGCTGTTAACACTTTGGTAAGGAGAAAAACATGTGTCTGTTTTTGATGTTCTCCTTTGAAGAGTTAACCTAAATGTTAACTACTGGGAATGTGAACTACAGGGCAGCTAGAAAGCACTGTGCTTAGTGAATTCGCTTTAGAGTTGCTGTATTTCCATGATTGCAGTTAAATGCCAGTTATAAATTGATAGGAGTATCCTCATTAAGATTCAGACAACGAAAAGAAGTTCAAACTATTTTTGAACTAGATTTGAAATATAGAATTAGAAACTAGAATTTTATGTATTTCGAGGTCCAATTTACATTTTAATGGTGTCTTGAGAGAGAAAATAAAGAGAGTTGGGTTACCACTTGATCTAATGATACCATTCTGCATTTTTATTGCATATTTTAAACTATTCACATATTTTTTGGTGTTGTTTCTCTTAATTAGAATGAGGCACTGGAATTTGCGGGTTCTGTGGGCTACCCTTGCCTGTTGAGACCTTCCTATGTTTTGAGGTAATATATTTATTTTCAAAATGGTTATTTAGAAATCCGGAGATTTAGAAATGTATGATGTATGCTAGGCTTTGATGTGTTTGTAAATCCACCTGACAATCCCCAAATAATCACAGCCAGATCGAGGACCCAGAAAGATCTTTCAGTGTAATGCTTTTCCATCAGGGAGTGGCAGTGTGAAGAGACTGCAGTGGCAATATGAAGACGCTAAGGGCTTCTTGCCAAACTGAAGGCTGGGGTGATTTTACATTACAGAACAGAGCAATTAAAAAAAACCAAAACAACTTGGGATATCTCTTGCCATTATCTGTTTTCTGATACCCAAAAATGACAGCTTATCTCTGTCCGCTGTCGGCACCATCTGATAATGTCTTGTTTGAAATTCTTAGCTGCCTGAGGTCAGGTTTTAAAATAGATGCATTATAAATGTGGGGGACATGGATAGTGAGGATCTTTCATATTAAACTTTGAAACTGAGTTGTAACTTCCAAGGAGAAGTTGTGAATTATCACTTACTTTCTTCAGATGTTACCACATATAAGGAACTATTTCACTGAACAGAAGAGAAACACAATTTGCTGTGCACATTTTGGAAGTGTAAATGGAATTTGAGATGGAATCCTTTAAAATAATGAAAAATTTCAAATGAGGTGGAAAACTCCTTTTTATTTAAATGACGTTTTGTGTAAACCCCATTCTATTAATACCACTTCTTTGCGGTACTAATGTAAGTTAGTTTCAACAACACATACATTTAAGGGAGGATTACAGAAAGCAGATTTGACTATTGAGCTTCTTTCCTCTTCTTTGCAATCTTTATCTTTGTTCTAGTTTTCTATTCTGTGAATTATCAAATATTCTTGCTCTAGCCTCCCTCCCTTAAACAGAGGAAGCAATTGAAAGCACTTTATGTAGAACTTGGTAATAAAGAAGAAAAGGCAAAGAAAATACTATTTTTAAAAATGAAGTGGAAAGTAATATTTTCTGCCTTATTTCTTCTCCTTTTTTCTCTTATTGTTCCTCCTTTCCTCCCCTCCCAACCCATTTTGAAACTGTCAGAATTTACAGTAAGTTGATTTCAGATAGCATTTTTTTCTCAAGGACTTAGAAGGAAGAACATAATTAAATATGCTTCCGTCAGATATTTCACATTTTATTTTCAAATGCTACTGAAATAAAAAGAGATTCTTTTGTGACCAAGTTGAGGTAGTTGAATGATCTGCTTTGATAATATACCAGTGGGTAAAGATCAGCTGTTGGTAATGAATTCTGAAGAAAAATGGTTACAGAAATTAAGGCTTGGGCTGCATCTTGTTAAGGTTAAAGAATTCCTGGAACTGGTAGAGAGTTGAAACAGTAAATCAGAAGGGGCAAACACTGGGCAAGTACAACCTCAAGAGTCACTAGGGTTCCCTTTGGGCATCATTACAGGTCTAATCCCTTTTGTCCATCCCCAACTGTGGTGATGTTTTATTTAGGTCAGTTGTCCTTGGGATTAAATGGAATGCATTGTCAATTTAGAAAAAGGTACCTTCTTTTGAAACTCCAACTGGAAAAGAGGTTGTCTTGGACTGTTTTGAGAATTAATCAAGTCTAGCATGTTTTATTTCTGAAGTGACAAAAAGAAATTGACCTGCTGTTTTCATTTTTGTGTTTCCCCTTTTCCCAGTGGATCTGCCATGAATGTGGTATTCTCCGAGGATGAGATGAAAAAATTCCTAGAGGAGGCCACTAGAGTCTCTCAGGTAGAGTCTGATTTCCTCCCGGGTGACTTTGACCTCTTCTGTTAATTGCTACCTCAAAAAGTGTGCTGTCTGTGTTTCTTCTCACATGATGCTGTTGGGACAGTTTTCCTTTTTTTTTCTTCTACCCACTTGTCTTTTACATATGGGAATGAGAATATGCAAAGACATTTAATTATATTTCGACTGTTGGGTCACTGGAAAAAGAGGAAGACCTAAGCAGAGATTTATACAGTTTTAGACTCCAGGAGAGGCAACCTTGTTAAGCTTGTGAGTCAGATACTGGGTCCAGTTATCCCTAGAATTCCCATCTGGAATACTGCCCAACCATGCTAATCCTTAGCCAGTGAAAGCTTTTAATTCTCACTCCTGGGGAATCTACCTTAGTCAACCATGCAACTTTAATACTAAGTCTCCCCTTTTATTTTCATTTTGGTATATTCCAATTGTGAGTTAATAAAAATGTTTATAATTTTGTAGTGATTCAACCACCTTCCTCCACTGCCCCCAGCATTTATTTTCTCCTTTGGTGTTACCTCAGTGTGGTCCATTTAAGATTTACCCAGTGGGGTTATTGATCTGCAGACCTTGTGCTAGAGAGGATGAAAGTAATGTTTTCCTTTTAACAGCTTTCAAAAGCCAGTTGGGGTTTAAAAAAAAAAAGGAAAAAGAACAACTCATTGAGAAGAGTTTGATGTTAGGCAAGTGGAATTTGGAGGGAGATAAAGAGTGAAAATAGAGGCATTTCAAAGACGAATTAAGAGAATGAATTGCTCCCATACACATGAAGTCAAATCCCCCTCCTGTATGGGTTTTTTTCCCATACAGGATTGGGCAGTGAAGAAAGTGGATAAGGATACAGAGTGAGAAAAGGAAGAAAACCAAGTGGTTCAAAAGTGAATATTTTTGTTTGAAAGATAACTGGAGGGAATCTCTCCAATGGGCCAGTTTTCATTAAAGCATTTCTGGAATGAGATGCTGAAAATCCTCTCCTCTATCTTATTCCCTGTCAGGGGTCCTGCAATGCTCCCATTTGAGAGGTCAGCACCTAGACCCAGCTGGAGCTATATGAGAGATGCAGCAGGTTTCCTCTCTTTTTCTGCCTGGAATACTTCATAGGGTCTCTACTCAGTAGAAAATTTTTTTAAAGTTTTCTTCTCTAGCATGTGGGTAGAGCCCATAAAGGATGAAAGTTTTACAATAGAGATATTTTAATTGTATACTTTCTGGCCAAGTCTCCCATCCAACTACAACACAATCTGGGATACTCATTCAATGAATCCAGAGTAAAACCAGCTCCCATCAATCATTTATCTGTATATTCACCCACATTTAGCACCTGCTATATAATGTACCTGTTCTTAGTACCAGGGTTTATACTCATGAAAAATTAAATACAGTCTCTGCCCTTACAGAGCTCTTTGTTTGGTAGGTATATCAGACATCAAATAATAACAATTAAGTATGATGAGTATTGCAATAGAGAAAATACCAGATAGTTAGGGAGAATATAAAAGTTTTGGGGTCCAGTCCCTGGAGAAGGGACTTTTAAATTGATTTCTGATGGTTGATTCAGAGTTAATCAGGTGAAAGCCTTGCCTCATGCTTGTGAGTAGCAAGAAAGAACAGCATGTGTAATGGCCTGAGGGTGAGAAAGAGAATAGAGTTTCTAGGAACTGATGAAGAGTTCACTATGGCTAGGGTGCCAAACATGATAGGGAGGGCTGACTATGATGATGGTGGAGTAAGGAATGTAGACAGGGACCAGTCAAAGGAGGGCCTTGTCAGTCATTGTAATGATCTTGGATTTTAATCTTATTCTCTCTTTTAGTAAAGACCACTCTGCTGCACTATAGAGAGTGAGTTATGGAGCAAGACTGGATTCATAGAAAGAGGTTAGAGGGTTGTTGCTGCAGCCCAGAGTACAGATGGCAGTGCCTTGGATCAGGATAATGACAGTGAAGATGGAGAAAAGTACATGCATTCTAGAGATATTGAAGATGTGAATTGAAGGGAATTAGTGAATGAATGGATGTGGAGGATAAAACAGGATAAAGGATGGCTTCTGAGATTCTGCTCTATGCAATGAGATGAATGGTGGTGCCATTTATTGGGCTAAGGAACTCTGGAGAAGGTGTAAGTTTTGGAGGGGGAAATAATATATTTAGTTGACCTTTTGAATATCAGGTGCCTGTGAAGAATTCAAGTGAAGATGGTTTGAAGGAAAATGATTAAATAGATCTGGAATTGAAGATCAAAATCAAGACTAGAAACAGAGATGTAAATACATATCTGGAAGTCAACAGAAAATCATATTAATTTAAGCTTTGAGAGTAGAAGCAATCACTGAGGGAGAGAGTGCAGAGGAAAAGGATCAGCTTAGAAGCCAGAGAAAAGCCAGCATTTAAGGCCTAAATAAAGTATAAGGAAACCTAAAGGAGTCTAAGAAAGAGGAGCCCAAATATTTAGGAATGAAAGCATGAAAATGTGATTTGTGGATACTAAAGGAAGAAAGTATTTTAAGAAGGGTGGGGCAAACAATGTGTAATGTTGCTAAAAGATCAAAATTTATTAAGAAATTTTTTTCCCATTACCATAGTAAAGAGTATTTCATAAAGTCAATTAATTGGCCATAATGGTGGATGCTGTTGATTGTGCTATCCCCCATAACACTTTATAGCTGCACTTCTGGATAACGTCCTTAGCCAAACGGGAAACTCTTTAATCAGGAGGCAAGACCTCTCACCTCACTACCAAGCTCAAAACACAAGCCAGTGACTGACCATTTGCCTCCAGGTGTGTCTAACTCTGGTGCAATTCATGATCCACACGAGCTCCCCATGGAATCGGGCTAAAGCAGCTTTCCATCTGAGACCACAACCTTGCTAGCTTTTTTCCCACTGCTCTATCCTCCTTCTCTAAATTCCTCAAATCAAGAATTCCCACCTTGGTCTTGGCTGTGGAAAACTAAGACAGTTGACAAACTTTACTTCTTTTTGAAGTTATGCTATTATCATCATAATACAGAAAAAAAACCCATTAGTTTCAATGTAGCTCTACTAGGCCTGGAAAACATCAATGTTCAAAAGAGATAGAACAGAGTTGGTAATAATTCTTTTTTGGCTAATAAACAGTTGCATAGTTGCTTGTCTAGTAGGCTTTTATTTTTTAACTTAAAACTTTCATTCTTTCACAAAATAAGTTTAATTGTAAAATAACATTTAAAAGATTTCTTTGAAGGCTATTTCTAAGTACTCTAATTTGCACTGTAACTATGCAGGGTTTTTTAATTATTATTTTTAATTTTTAATTTATCCAGTAGGCTTTTGAAGAGAAGAAGTGTGTACATTTGCTTCATTGATTAATAAACTTTAAGAAGAGAGAACCTTATTATCACAAAACATTGTATATTTTGGCTTCCACAAAGTTCAATTCCACTTAATATGTTCTATTAAAAGAGATAGATATATTAAATCTAACATATAGACATATGCTGATCTCCATGATAGTGGCCAGAAGGCCTGTGTGTTCAGAGGAAAGACAGATGTTCAAAGAAGGCTTCAGGGATAAGCATCATTTGAACTAGGCCTTGAAGGATGAGTTAAGATGACACTGGGGAGTAAAAGTGGAAGATACATGGCGAAGAGAGTCACATAGACTGGTAAATGCAGGGCCCGGCAAAAAAACAGCAAGTGGTCCAGGTTGTTGGAGCCTACGGTATAGAAGAGAAGAGATATGTAAAGCCTGGAGGTCTTCAGTCAACCCCTTCATTTAATCTGGAAAAAACAAGTGATGGTCAGGTTGTAGAGGGCATCACAACGCGGTCATAAAGAAACAAGTACGGAAAGCACTTCAAAATGATAAGGGGTCTTTAGAGCAGAGAAAGGGGGGATGTTATAAGATTAGTAAAATAAAATCCTTGATTATACAGTTGCAAATGTCATACTCTCTAGAAGTGGTATAAGGCATATAAATTCCAGGTAAAGGATTTCACTTTTGGCCTAGTGGAAATAAAATGCTCTTCGCTTTCTAAGCTCTTTCACAATTTTCATATATAAAACTTTTAAAAGAAGTTATAGTGCTCTAAAATGGTGAAGGTAAGAAGAAAGACCCTGAACCAATAATCATAATAATATAATTATAAAGCAGACAGATTTTGATGATTTTGATGAAGAGAGATGGAATTCTACTCCCTCCTTAGCTTCTTTTCTCTAATAGCCTAGAAGACTTTTTTTGATTTGAGAATTCATCTTTAGTTCACTGAACAATCAGAGTTGGAGAAACTCTCTCTGCCTGCATATAAGCAGAAAATGACCTTGTTCTTACAAAACAGACTAATGAGTTTATGAAGTATGTTTAGCATTAAGAATTTTACAAGTATTTTCCCAGAATTTATTTAAAGTACACAACTTACATAACACATAATTTCAGCTAAATGCTCCTGCCTTCTCTTTCCTCGGTGACAGGAACACCCAGTGGTGCTGACAAAATTTATTGAGGGGGCTCGGGAAGTAGAAATGGATGCTGTTGGCAAAGATGGAAGAGTAAGTTTTTTATCTCTATCTTCCCCATCCCTACCTTCCCATCATTTTTTTTTCTTAGCAATTTGGAAACATAACATAAGTTAGAATTCATGAGTCTATAAAATAGGTTTCTAATTATAATGGAGAAGCATCTCAGTCAAAAAAAAATCAAATTCACTGATAATTCAGTTGATGTGTCATGGGTATCACATTTCCTGTGTTTTGTACTGTTAGAATTTCTCTTTGATGATATTCAAAATTAATTATCATCCTGTACTCATCATTCTTTTTGAATAGATTTTCTCTCTCATTTTCTTTTGTCCATGGTTTTCCTTTTATGTTTCAATGGATATTATAAAAACATCAATACTTTTCTTTCTGAAGGTCCTAATTGAATCCCTGGTTTTTCTTCTTTCTTGTTTTCCCACCTACCCTTTTTATTGGGTTAATAAAGGCAAAACCAGAGTAGAGTGGATCAAGATAATAAGATAAAACTGACTTGCCATATCACACTTTGTATTGCTAATACAATGAATGCCTCCAACGTCAGAGAGAAAGGAAAATATTAGGAATGCTTTGCTTTAGTTTGCTAGTTGTGTTACTAAGACATTTGTGATTTATCTTGAACCATGGAAAGTTATGTTTTAGGGAGTCCATGTTGTTTCATCTGCTTTAAGGAAAAACAAAAGAGCCTTTATCTTCTACTTTGCAAAGTACTTCAATACACTACTGAAAATGTAAATTCT